>VMRN01000013.1:872694-909623 GCA_010277015.1 Poeciliopsis turrubarensis | reverse complement strand
AAGTAAGCAAACAAACAAGTAAACAAACAAACAAGTAAACAAACAAACAAACAAAAATATACAAACTGTATATTTGTATAAATGTTTTATCCAAACATTTTATGTCATGATGTTTTTATAAAAATAAAAATATCATGTAGTCACCAGTTGGGAAATGTGTAACAAACATTACATTTTGTTCAATGACAATTGAACAAAATGTTCAATGTTCAATCAAAATGATCAAATTATGGTTCAAAAGCAACTCTAAACAGGTGGTCTTAAATCAAGTCAGTGTTTCATCCATTTTTCTGATTTGTGGTGAACAGAAGACGCCTAAAGTGTCTTAAAATCTCAAATGTCTTATTTTATTTTTGCAAATGTGTGCTAAGACAGATAAAGCATTTTTGCTACCATCTGAATGACTATAGTAAGTATTTTTGGGTACTTGATTACACTGAAGTATTTTTCTTTCTTTCCATAGAGCAAAAGAGTGGAACCTCCCACTAAGAGAAGGAGCAAAGCTGTTTCCTTTCTGTCTCCTCACACAACTGCAGCTTCTGACCCTGCGCACATGTCCATATTAGGTTCGGGACAACCTAAACAGTTTGCTGCTGACTTGGATGAGCTGTTGTCATCAACCTCTATTTCAAAGACTAAAGATCATCAAGATGGAGCTGGAGACTTTACAAGTACAAAGGCTTCCTACTACCAGCCAAAAAAAGGATCAGCATTTAAAAGGCTTTTTAAAAGCCACCGAGTTGTTCACCAACATCAACAGACAGTCAGCGAACCTCCACATGAATCTGAGCCCAAATCTGCTGACAAGAAAGGAAAATCTAGTAGAAGGATGTTTCATAAACCAAAAAGTAGAAAGAAGCACATTAAATCAGCAGAAAAGGATGCTCACGAGGCACAGCAAGAGCTGGATGTTGAGGCAGAACAAACTGACACAAAATCTATCCATACTTCTCTTGAACACAGCTCATTGTGGTCCAATATCTTGGACCAAAATCAAAAGTTTGACTGTAATGTTGTGTTAACTTCCTCCCCTGACATACTACCTAATTTTTCTGATGTTGAGAACAATTATTTTGATACAGAAAAAAAGGCAAAAAGCATAAAAACTGCCAATGAGTCCAGTGGAAAAGATAAAGATTTATGTGAGATAAAACCAGGTGAAATCTTTAGAAATATGAAAGAAAAAGCAAAAGAGAGTAAGTCAAGTAGAATCTAACTGACGTGTCAAGCCAACGTCTTGTCAAACGTCTCTCTGTTGATGTCATTTGGGTTGGCTGTGAAACAAAAATAAGTTTTAACCATTTAAAAGTATCTGTTTTCTTTCACAGGCTCGTTCCAGTCAATGAACTTCCGCCAAGTAGGGAATACCGTCACAGAGTACAACTCACCAGGTCCCTTGGAGCGTCACGTGGGATCTGAGGAAACTGTAAAAGGAAATGCTGATACTTCTAGCAGCTGCAATCAGTTTTACAGATTTAAGAAAAATATTTTCTTCTTTGACATGGATCCATCTTTCAAAGAAAACAAACAGCAAAGCAATGCCGATCCAGCTGTTGGTGCAGAGAAACCTTACATTTCTGGAGATACTGGTACAGAAAGTATGCCACCATCTTATAGGATTTCTGCAAAAAGTGCAGGAACTGATCAGCGATTACAGAATAAACAAGACGGGGATCTGGAAGGTGAGTCCAGAATCTACTTTTGAAGGAGGATCACCTCCTAATAAGGAATATTACAGAATAAATCTGTGAACATCAAAACAGAACTGACAACGGTTCCCCCCCCCCCCCTAATTTTTCAGGTCCTGAACACATTTCTTTCAAGACCATGAGGTCCATCACTGAGGCCTCAAGTTACTCAGATTTGTTCCATAGTCCCCTGGAGACACTTCGTCAAATTATTCCACCCAACCAACCCAGAAGATCTTTATCAGAACTGAGCTTAAAGCATTTCTCTGATAGGTATGTTCTATGACTTTTTCACCCAGTTTGCTCAAACATTGGTCTTCATTCACATTTTCATGTCCCTGACTCATTTTTAAACGTCCCATTTCTAGTTTCGAAAAGAGAGTATACGGGTGTTATTTAGAGGTCTACCTGAACTCTTGCCTGCGTCAGTGGAAGGAGATGAAGCAGAAACGTTCCTCCGAGTCAGCCACCGAGAGTCTTAAAGAATCTACCAGCTCTGCAGAGGGTTGGAGACAGACAGTTACTGAAAGGCTGTCCTCACAACCTGATGCTCATCTGACAAATGTTAGGTCCATTCGTAGCCGCTTCAAAAGATTCACAAACTTGGTGCAGGAAAGACTTTCCCAGCTGCTCAAGATACGCATCGTCGTGACCATCTACCGTTGATGGTTCTGACTGAGATGAACTAGGGAGCATTTTTCACTTTAAAATAAAAATTCTCATCTATTAACTTTGTGTGTTTTATGTTTTTGCTGCGTGCATTTGTTAGAGCATGAGCTTCTAATGAGCATTAGAATGCAAACAGCAATTCTAATGAGCATTGCTGTTTGCATTAACCTAGAATTTAAAATTAATTTCAAACAAGGTCAAAATCTGCTAAGTCGATTTTGAAAGCAAGTTTAGAGACACAAATGGTATCTCGGCTGTTTTGCAATTTTCAGGAAGTTTGTTCTGGGTTAGAGGAATGCTGTTTCTCCATGTTCGATTCTGGTTTTGGAGATGCGTCGTAGAGAGAAATTTAAGAGTTATAAGACGCTGACCCTGGAGGCCTGGATTTGAAGGCCTCTGCTGCAGAGTCCGAGACAGAACTCTTTGCATCTTCTCTAAACAGTGAACTGCAGATGTCCAGTCCTGGGAAGGTTGTTAGCGGTCTTGAATGTTGACCAAAAATTTATTTGGTCAACATTTTAAAAGTTTGGAAGTCCTTAACAGACAGGGAAACTGTAAAAACCTTATTGAGATGATCATACTAACTCCTAATCATTTTTGGAAAAGCATCACCTGACTATTGTCATGGGCTCCTAAATAGCATCAAGACTTCCTGCAATAAAATCATGTTTTCTCACTAAAACACTATATGCACATAAAAATCTGGCATTGTAATACAATACATATGAGTTGACAGCGCCCTGACAGCTTGCAATTGCTTGCAGACATCCTTCCTATTTTTTTTTTTTTTTTTTGCCCTTTCTTGTTTTGAAGCAATTTTTGTTGACACGCGCAAGTTGCTTGCGCAAAAGCAATAATCTATGGCAATTAAATAAATCGTGTTTTGAGTCGGCAGAGATTGAAGACGTCTGTAATTATATATATTTTTCCTCTCAGAAAACATGCGTGACAGACAAACACGCTCATCCCCCCCCTAACCAATAAGAAAGAGAATGTGGGAACGGCGCTGCGCTCCACCCTCTGCCTGTAAACGCCCACTGACGCGCACGGACTGTTAGGAAACAGTGGCATCGTGTGTTTTTCAGAGAACCAGTATATTGCCGTTCAACAGCGTAAAGACACATTGAAGCTTGAAGCCTTGTTTCCATTGCAGATCATGCGCATTAACATGTAAGTGTGCGATCTTACAAGTGCATCCTTTTGCTTAATGCATAACTACTTCAGATTTGCCTGATTAGAAACCCTCCCTTTATTTTTTTTAGTCTTATAAATTATCGAAAAAATGTGCAGCCATGCCAACATTGGGAGCTTAGTTTCCAAATTGTTAATTTTTTTTTTTTTTTTTTTTTTTAGACAAACATCACACAGCGTGTTTTAGATGTTTTCACACGCCAGATTCAGATGACTTCCGTAAGAGCTTGTTAATCAGCCATCAATTATAGTTGCATTTGTTTAAGCAGGGAAAGGACTGAATCTGCTTTCAAGTCCCGCTCTCTCTTTTGTTTTTGTAAAACAACTCAGTCTTCTTGTAATTTCCAAGTCTAAGTAAAAAAAATTAAAAAAAAAGAAATTTTTGTTGACTTACAGGTTCAAAGTTTGGAGATGTAAGTAAAAAAAATCTTTTCATAACTATCTTCAAAATTTTTTTATTATGTTTTTTGCTTACTTCTTTGTGATTTTTGTCTTTGCTTCAACACAACTTGAATAATGTAATCATTAATAGGATACCATGGACTGGACTTTGTTGCCGTTTGTTACCAGATCTGGAATCCATGTGCTTTCATAATTTAACAGATTAAAATACAATAAGCTTTGTGTTTTAAGGTTAACAAACAGCTAGCAAACATTTGCATATGCTTTTATTTTTGAAAACATCTTGGTTTGTGTAATATGACTAAACTAAAATCTCGTCAGGGTCAGTGATGCAAGTCTCTTATCACAAGACTGTTTAAACAGTTAAACACAACTTTTATGGTGATCAGAGGCCCCAGAGGCCCCAGTGCAAGTCAAACTGCCACAGGGCGACAGTGGGTATCGGCGTGTGGATGCGTGTGTGTATGACTTAAGCGCTATGAAAGTACAAGCTATTTACTAAAAAGATCTTTTGTTCAAGTTGCTGTTTGCTTATTCTATGGTTTTTGTAATCCATTCTTTTGAGTTGTTCTTCTAATCCTGTTATGTTCCAGGTCAGCGAGTGAACTGCAAACTGCTCTGCTGGTACTGCTGGCCAGTTGTCAATGCATCTCAGCAAACAGCGATACTCTCCTTCCTCCAGAGGTCTCTCAGTACAATGGCACTCTGTATGCAGTCTGCAAAGTGAGACCCAGCACTTCACTTCCTGAGGGGCTTCCCAAGGTGTACGGGCAGGTGCTGTTTAAACAGGAGCAGTCTGAGGGAAAGCTTCAAGTCCTCCTTCGGCTCAATGGCTTCCCAACAGAGGATGCTCCAGAACCCAGAGCCGTGCACATCCATCAGTACGGAGACCTGAGCCAGGGATGCGACTCAACCGGTGGTCACTACAACCCGTTTGGTGTGAACCATCCTAAACACCCAGGAGACTTTGGTAACTTCATCTCACAGGAAGGACAAATCAATGCGATGATTGAATCAAAGGCCACCCTGTTTGGAGGCCTGTCTGCGCTCGGAAGAGCGGTGGTGATCCATGAGAATAGAGACGACTTGGGGCTCGGCGGAGACATCGGGAGCCTGCTCCACGGGAACGCAGGCCGCAGGCTTGCCTGCTGTGTCATCGGCATGTCCTCCTCCAGCCCCTGGAATATGCAAAATGAGCGTTTTGCAAGGCAGCTCAGGAGGAATTAGGCTCACAAGAAAGGAGTGTTGTTTAACACAGAATTTATCCAAGTGTTAAGTAGTTGGGAGTATCCTCTCAAGGAGGGTGAATTCATGGTTTACCAAGAATCCAATTTTAAGCCAAATATGCCATAAATAGTAGTTTATATGTGAACATTTGTTGACCTTAACTTGAACTTTTAATCACTTTACTACTCCTCTGAAATTTACTTTCATTACCTGGATAATACATATTGGATAGCAACTAGCATATTTTGTAACATATTAACAAGACATAGCAATCAATATAAAAACTGAGTATTGAGTCTGTTACAAAATGTCAAAATCTGGCACTTGTGTGTATGCATTTTTTTTGGGTTTGTTTTAAACAGACTTACAGACATTTTTCAGATGTGTAAGAAAACAATCCAAAGATTCATGAAACAGTATTTAGTCTGTCCTCCATGGCAGCTTATCACATATGTGTGCACATTGTGCTTTTCATGTCAAATGCTATTCTCACAAAGTAACCAATAAAGCCAATCTTTTCTTTATGATAAATTACAATGGAAGACATTTGTTGTGATGTTTTTATTGTGCAATAAGGTGCTTCTGTAAAAAGAGCAAATTATGTCACAGCACAGGGTCAAGTAATGCTTACATAAAGATGTAAATTTGTTGGGACCCATGGTAATGGACTAAAAAGCCACACTGATAAGTGTAAATTAAAAAGTGCATTAATTCAATAATTAACATACTTGTATTTAACAAGTCACTGGGGGGGAAAAAAATAAAATGGTATTTGAGTGTTACCAAGTCACCATTACAACTACATGCAAGAGCTTAAGATTGAGCTTTTTGGTAGAAAACAATTCAGGGGGGCTTAGTTTGAAAGAATGAATGAAGAGCTGGAAACTCACCTCACACAGTGATGGATCTGTGATGCTGTGGACCTGGTTCTTTTTCTTAAAGCCTTGGTACACTTTGCTACGCGTGCATAACAATAAGACCCCATCGGAATAACATTCAACACAATTATTTGCTAGAAAACTGCTAGAAAGATGATCTGAAACGGGCTCAAATAAACACAAAACTGCAAAGCCAGAAAAAATCTGTCTTCTGCTATGGACATCACAGTCCACAAACATATCGAAAACCTGCGGGGTGAGCTAAATAAAAATTGTACAAAGACAAATTGTCAAACAACCGTCTCTCTATACTCCAGCCTTGTGAAAAGATGTATAAGACTGTGTGCCATTTTAGGAAGAGGCAGTTGTGCAATGTATTGACAACATAGGGCTAACACTGGGCTACCAGCGATTCTGTTAAAAAAAAAAATCTTAAAGTTGCTTTAATTTTCCTACACAATAAAGGTACTCATTTGGCATTTTAGAGATTATATTACGGCTATAAAAGGTGAATTTATTTTAAGATGCATTTAAAAAGGGTGCTAACAAAGTTGGTCAGCACTGTATCTGTTTCAATAGTTTCAGAGACGACAGCATCTATAGAATATGTGCTACAAATACAAAATTATCACCAGGATTAAAAACAAAATCTGAGTGGGTTTTATAATACCACATGCTCTTTCCTTCACTGTGAACTAGTTTCAGAGCAACTGTTTTGTAGATTAAAACTTTTAGCACAATCCACTCTGTGCCTTGTCTTACTATGAATATGTTTTTCCATGTTTATGTAATGTTTTTCATAGATGGGGATAAAATCCCTACAGCCAGCAGTAGGCGCTGTTATAGCAGCAGTTTAAAACAGGATGCTCAGTAATCACACACAGATGTATGGCTCAACAGTCCTGCGATCAGAATGTGCAAAAGGTGGGGATAAGAGACACACCAGAGATCTCACCAAAGTAAGAACAGCTGACCAAGTTAAGAAACCTGATTTTGATCCACAGGATCTTTCCCTAAATGCTACGAGACAAAAGAGCATCTCCCAGAAGACTATGTGCATCATCACTGATCATCGCTGTCATACACATGTGCCTCCTGATCTGACTGGATGTTCTTCTGCTGCCTCTCAATGTTATTGATTTCATTGTTCACGTCAGTCTCTATTTCAACCATTTCTACCCCCCTGCTGGATTCTTCTGACTCATTGTCTCCTCCTGTGATTGGTTCAGATCTGTCTGATGGTTGACTGAGACTAGATGGTGGGTGGGGTTCACACACAGAGGCTGTTTCAGGATTACAGTCACTCAATAATGGGGCAGTGCAAGCTGTCGTCTGTGATCTGTCGTGTTTACGACAGTCTTTGTTGTTTGGTGCTTCTGCTTCAGGACTTGCTGGTTCTTCCACTGGAAGCTGCTCTGAAAGGTTGAGATGAGATGTTTCCAGGCTGGTAGATGTTTGTGCATCTTCTTGAGAATCTGACCCCGCTGGAGTTGCACAGGCTTGGTTTGGGACGCTTGCAGAAACACTGACACCTTTAGAAACGAACAAACAAAAAAAAGTTAATATTTCTGTGGTACACTGTCATTACAGGCAATTAATGCACTGATAAGTGCTTCAACTAACTATTTACCTTCCTGTTGGGGAGGATCGAGTGATTCGACTTGTTCAGGTACATGTGGGTTCAGGACGATATCATCTTTTCCTCCTATTACCACAAAATATTATGTAAAGTTAGTTTTTATAATATTTGAGTTTACGTAGCATTATTCGTAAGTCTATATTAGTAGCTGCGGTTTTGGTGTAATTCCAAAACAGCTACAAAGGCTACATTATGAAAACAATATCTAGCAAATAGGGGTGCACTGAATGCAGTTTTCTTTTAAAAGCCTAACTCACCGATTCCAATTTTGGCTGATACCATATTTTTTGTCTGAAATGTTGCTCAATATATCAAGAAAGTTGCTAAATTGACAATAATGGGGTGACTATTGTTTAACTGTAAACTTGCAAACATGACCTGGTTGGCCTGTTTGTCAGTCAAACCTCTCATGGGAGAAAAGAAAAGCACAGTGGATGATTTTTAGACCTTTGCGGAGGTCGAGAACATCAGTGGATAAGATCGGCTTCACATGTAAAAATGATCTGATCACCGATCTCCCAAAATTAAAGAAATTGGCACCAATAAATTGGCTGGCCAATAAGTCGGTGCACCTCTACTAGCAAAAAAATGTAAACATGTTCAATTAGAGAAGCAAGAGTCAATAATAGGGCTGTAACAGTACATGTATCACGTAACTTATTTTCCATAAGAAGTAATGCAAGAAACATTAAATTTAAACTTGGGTGAAATAAAATGTGTTGCTATTAGAAGAGCATACTTCCAAATACTCCAAGAGATACATTATAAGTCAGGCCTCCAGGCAGCGAAGAGAAAAAGAGCATGAGGAGAGAAAATTATTGTTCACGTTACTGGTTAGAGACAAAAATGTGTGAGTTATCTAAACCAAGATTTGTGTATCCACCTGGAAGACTCCACAATCCAGAAATCTCAAGAGTTTTGAGTTTTTTCTCCAGCTCTGCCACTCGGTTTCCAAGAATCCTAATCACAATGGAGGAAAACAAAACACAATCATCACGTTCACTGACAAAAAAAACAAACATTTGTGCTAATGTCAGATCCACAAATCTAAAGACTAAACAATGGGTCGTGAAAAAGAGCATCGATTTCAGTACTTGTTGATTTGGCGTTGGTGCTGGATGACCATGTTCTTCTCGTGGATGGTTTCCAGCAGAGCCGTTGCCAGAGACTTGAGGTCTGAGATAGACTGAGGAGTCACTGGCAAACTGCAGCCGTTTTCCTCAGATAGCAAGAGCTCCTTCACTGCAATCCCCACCCCACCAGTTACAGTTCACAGCAAAAGGTCATTCATCATGAGACAAGGCTAATCAAGATTTAGAAACAAATCTGTTTATGTGAGATTTCTGACCTTGTTTAGCAGAAAGAACTCCAGTCAGAGCACTGCTGTTGGGTTTGCCGCTCATTTTAGAGTTCTTCCTGCTCTCCAGAGCACTCTGAAATTTATCATCAAGAGTAAAGTTTGGACTGAATAAATAAATAAATAAAAAATGCTGTGTTTTAACAGAATGTAAAAGAAGAGCAATAATAGAAAAGAAAAAATAAAGTAAGTGTAGCTACCTTGTATTTCACCAAGTTTCCTTTGAGCAGGTTTACCTCTTCTTGAAGTTGACTGAGTCGCTCATGCAAGTACCTATAAAAATTTTAAAATCTGCCATAAGGAAAGCCTCAGTAATATTGAGTTGGCCAATAAAAAAGAGAGCATTCTGTATTTATAACTGAACCAAGAAAGTATTGATAATAAGGAGCTATGCATGGAGTCCATTAAAATGGTTTTTAAAAATCGGCCCACCTGTTCTCCATGCACAGGGCGTCTATATCCACGAATCGGTTCTCATTGTTCCCCATGATGTGGTTCATTTCAACGTTGAGCCGGTGAGCCTTCTGCTGGAATACGTCCCGCTCAGCTCGCACATCCTGGAGCTCGTCCGTCAGCGACTTTACGCTGTGCACCAGCACCTCGTTCTGCAAGAATAAAATATGCTGTAATAATAAACGATAATTCCTAAAACTAGACAGAATGTTCTACTTTCCCTTACAAGTGAAGCAAAAAAAAAAAAACACACATTCAATTCACAAAGCACACTGCCGACATTCGGTCATTAAACTGATACAGCCTAGCTGCCTTTATATTTGCTAAAACAGCACAAACTATAAAAAGGTGCAGGTTGATTAAATGATGGCAACGCTGTTGGAGAATGTCCTGCTAGGGGTCTAAACCAAGTAGTCACCTGTTCCCTCGCTTGCTCCAGCTGTTTCACAAGATCTTCTCTCTCGTGTGCTGGAAAATGTCGAGCTCCGACCTCCTCATCCCCCAGCCTCTGCTTGGTGATGGTCATCCGCAGAAGCTGCAGGAAGACAGCAAAAGGGCTCTAAAGATTTTATGTTATTTTTCTCCAATCAACTCTCAGTTAATCCCTCACATTTTGGTAACAGCTGCATATTGATGCGATGAAAGTCATACCTTGTTGTCACCCTGAGATTCCAGCAGTCGCTGTTTGAGCTCTTTAATCTCCTCAGAAAGCTGACTGCTTCGTTCTCTGGAGTCCCTCAGCAGCTGAGCTAAATTCACCTGTGTGACAAAAAGCACAAATAATAACATGTAAACAAGATCTGGGATTTCTGTATTATTATTATGTATATATATATTTTATATATATATATGAAAACATAACTTCTCCCCCATAAAGAGGCAAAGTCAGCAGGCTTCTACTCTGTCATCAATACTGTCTCACCTGGTCCTTAAACAGTTTCTATGTCAGCAAAGACACATGCTGTGTGTGCATATTATTCTGCTGATTGTCTGTGGTGTCACTGGAAACTTAAAGCAAGGTCTGAGCACCGTGCAAACAATATAATCAGGATGAAATTACTCACTTGGTTCCTTTTGTCAGGTGGCAGAGAGAGATCCCCATCCTGCAAGTTGTAATCGTGAAGAACAGAATGTAAACACTGATTCTATCCTCTGTTCTGTTCTCTTATAAGAAATGTTTTAAACGTCAGCTTACAATGAGCTCTCTGTACTTCTTCTTGAGCCCCTGGTGTTGCTCCCGGAGCTGGTTGGCCATCAGTTTGTACTGATCCCTCTCCTGCTGACAGGTGTCCAACTCCTTAGACAGTATCAAAAGAGCTTCCTTCTTACTGTCCAGCTTACGTTTACAAACCAAGAACTGCACAGAAAGAAAACGTAGCGTGACATTAGTTTTCGGTAACAAATCATCCTGAAAGTTTCAGTCTCTGAATCCATAAAGGAAACATTTAACAGAGCCCTAATCCTAAAGAACACAGGCAGATCAGAGAGAAAGTTTTAGATAAGTCGGGTTATAAAACAACATCGCAATCAAAAAATACATCTTACAGTGCACTGTTCAATAATTCAAAAATGGAAAAAATATGACACAACTTGGCAAACGTACCAAGTCATGACCTTTAAAGCTAACACTGCAAATCCCCCTGAATACACAATCTCCAGTGAAACATGTTAGTGGCGGCATCAGACTTTCGGCTTGCTTTTATTAAGCACCGACAGCAAAACTGTTCCAAGATGATACTGAGATCGAAGGAGCTGTAACAAATCCAGGGCACTGTGTGGAGTAAATTGACCTTATGTTTCCCAGAAAGTTTGTAACGTGTCAAAATACTGAAAAGTCATGCTGGAATACTGCCACTGTATTCGTCAATGAAGCTACAAGGAAATAAACATGCATTTCCTCATACTGAAATAGCTTTATAGAGACTGCAACAGCAGAGATTTTCACACATCATATTAAATTAAACCAGGCTTTATAGCTGCCCGCGACTTGAATACTGTTAGTTTTAGTTTGATAAAGTGACCTTTCTGTGTGTTGCTGGACATTTATTCCGTTAGTGGATGCATTAGTGGACATTTCCACGCTCTCTCCTCAGTCTCACCTCATTCAGCAGCCCCTGCCAATCGCTTTCGCTCCTCCTGGACGGATCCATCTCACCTTTTGATTCAACCGACTGAAGTTGACCCAAAATCCGCCTGAGTTTCAGCTTTGCATCACTGCGTCAGTTCGGCACAGTTCAGAGACATCTCGCACTGTCAAATTGGATTAGCTGATGGAGGACGTGAACTGCATCACTTCCGCTTAAGGCCTCAACGTCACGTTTGCGTCATGGTGCATTCACGAGCGCTGTTAAATTCAGCTACGCTACGTAGTGTCTGGCTGAGTCAAACTGTACGTTACTTTTCAAATGAGATTTAGGAATGTTTTGACACTGGGGCGTAAAACATTTCCAGAAATGTCAAAGTACTCACATTCTCTACTCAAGTATGAAAAAATATTCTACTAAAAGCAAAAGTACAGGCTAATATGGAAACCAGTTTCTGCCACTCTAGTAAAAAAAACAAAAAAAAAAACAAAAAAAAAAACAAACGATACCATTATTTTGAGATACTATCTCATTCTAATGTGATAATTTATTTTTGTAACATTATAATAAATGTGACCATTTATTTCATCACATTATAATAAATGTGATCAAATATTTTTGAAATTTACGTAAGCACAAAAACTATGAAGTAACTTTTTGTCTAGAATATAAAATGACTTTCAATACATGCAAAATACTTAAAAAGTTCTAGTCATATAAAAAACATTATTTCATTATGTTTTTCTTTTGTTTTACTAATAAACATATTATTTAAAGTTTTATCAAAAGATCCAGAATTTATGGAGGGTGAATTGTTTCAAAAAAATTATGACAGAATGAAATAATCATTTCACAAGTGTCATTTGGCACTTTACACTCTCCATAAGCCAGGACATACTGAAGCAACCATTTAGCAACAAAATGAATTTTTTTCTTTTTTCCTAAAAGCCATTTTATCCCTAATATAGTTTTAGGGATTAAAAACTATATGAGGGAAGAAAATTTATGTATTTAAGTAAATTTTCACAGTTTCTCTAAATTATTCTAAAACTGAAATGGAGTTAAACTGGCTTGTAAATACACTGTCTCTCTGTCCTGAGTACTTGGTACATTTGTGGGTTTAAATAGAAGACACAATAAAAGACATTTTATTCCATCTAGTTTGGTCAAACAATCTTTAATGCAGTTCCTCAATTTGTTTTTACACTAACCAAGTTGTAGGTATGTTAAAGTTTCTATTGACTGCTTTAGGGTTAGTAGAAAGGAAAACATATACATATAAACATGACCAAAGATACAGATAAAGTGGCGGTAGGAAGGAAAATATTATTATTTTTTTGATTACCTAGACAAAGATCTGGACAATAAAACAAAAACATATTGCTCATAGGAGTTAACATTAAATAGCTTTCATCTGTCAGACAGTCAGTCCTACACCATAGCATGATTTGTGTGGTCAGATCTGTGCAGCAGGCGAAAATTCTGGAAACATTTGACCATTCAGTGAAGAAATTGGTCACACATTAGTGGACATTTCCTCTTCACAATTTCTGAAGTTACAGCAGCACTCAACTTTTCATTTTTATTTATATACTTTGCATAGATAACAACAAATCATATATATTTCTTGCTGTCAGTCAGGCACTGGGTTGCAAAAGCTTGTTATGATTATAAACGTAAGCTCGTGCGAGTTAACTACTGCATTCAGTTTATTATTGATCAAGAAAAAAAAATTCTCACATTCAATCGAGTTAGAGGAAAATCTGAAGTTACCTGAATTTAAACAGTTTCTGAACTCTCTTCCCTGATGAGTGATGGACTCTACTCAGCTCGGATGTCTTGTTTTTTGTGTATTTTGACTGATGGATTTGCTGGATTTTGATCCCATAACGAATCATGGGCTAAACAAATAATATGTTGTTTACATAATCCTGAATGGAATGGCCAAGTCATAGTTTCCAAAGGCTATTGCCAGAACTGACACTCTCTGGCTCAGCTCTATTTTGTTTGCTAGGATTATTATAAAAGCCAACACAGAATAAGAATCTGTTTTGCCATAACATTATCTTCATGCAACGTAATATCCAAGATTGCTGTTGCTTTTTAAGTTTTAGTAGTCCATTATGCCAAAATGTCTTGAGTTTTGTCTGATTTGCAGAACAATTGTGACAATTTTCATGGCGGACAAACCCATAAATCTGATTGCATAAGTAAGGTTATACAGCATGTAAAACTCTTTTGTAAGTGTTCACACCATTTCAGTTTAAGAGGCTGTTCTTTGGTCTTTCACAAACTCAGGTCTACAAACACATGTTCAAAGACCATGGATTTTCCCTTCAGGCTGGAGGAGAAGATGAAACTCCTGCGATCAGTGGTCACAACAGTAAACGAACGGGGTGACTGCACGTAAATATCCTTAAACTTATGAAATGTTTTTGTCTCAGTGTCCCACAGGTGTATCTGCGTGAAAGAGTAATCACTGCCGAGAGCTAAATAATGTCTATCTGCAAAGGTAAAAGGCTGGAGGATCATTGCTCCTCGAGAGGGAAGTGCCTGCACCTCAGTAAACTGCTTATTAACCCACTTAATGACTTTGGAGTCACCGATGTAACAAGCCAGGGCCAAGTACAGTTCCCCCTCCACTCGAAATGCTTTGACTGCCACTACATCGTCAACATTTGGGATGTCACTGTGAAGGATGAACTTAAGGGTGCTTCTGTTCCACAGGTAGATGACAGGTGACTGGGAGCGACTTGCTAAAACTAGATAGAACTTCCCATCCACTTCAACAATCTCAGCGTCTGTATCACGAAACCATTCATGAAGGAACTGGTAGGAATAGAAACCGGTCTCGTTGCGGTCTGGTAGGTCAGTCCACTTGTAGAGAGTAGTCATGCCAGCCTTGGAACTGTCCACAATCAGAAAATACCAGTTCCCATCCATCTGAAAGACCTCCATGTCATTCGGCTTTGAGATGTTGAAGACCTCAATGGTTTGGAACTTAGTAAACTTGTTTTGCTGCTCATCGAACTTGTAAATGTGGGAGCCTCCAAAGAGCTGAGTGATTATAATCAGGACGTGGTTTTCTATCAAAAAGGACTTACAGCCAACAACAGATTTACCTGCAAAGAGAATAAAGGTTGTCAATTTTACGTACAACTCCAAGTGTAACATGATGTTTAGCCATGCACAAGCTTGTGACAAATGTGTGTGCAAACTCCCAGATATCATTTCAATTATAATTAACAATTATACAGAAAAAAATTATACAGAAAAAAAAAAGCTCTCAATGACCTTCATGGTGCATTGAGTTAAATGAGACCCGGAGGTCATGCTTTTAATTACACAAGAAAATGGCAACATTCAGGTACAAAATAGCATCAAGCCACTGTAGTTTTCTGGTGCCATAGCCCATAGCATACCTGTAATGTTGTCAAATTTTCTAAAATTCATTTCGATATGATCCCACTCCATGATCACACAGCTGTTGGAGTGAGGGGCAGCCAAGGCCACAAAGATGTCTTCTTTAAATGAAAAAATGTCTGCCGACATGGACTGAATAGGAATAGACTGATGACGCACAAAATCTGGCGTAGAAAAAGACAAAAAGAAGAGTTTTTGAATCAAGGAACTGTTTAAACAGCAATTCGAGTAGTGGCAAGCTGCATCTTTGGTGGACTACAGCTATCAAATTCAGGAATAAGAGCCATAGATGTACTTATGATACACTGATAGTATAAATGCTTACAGTAGTATAGTAAAAAGACACAAACATCCTTTTAATTGTTCTTTTGGTTTTAGATTTAGCCCTATACAAAGTATAAGTTATGTCAGCACATTCTCTAGCAAAGGCTTTTCCACACATACTTTATGGGAGGGGTACATTAAAGTACATCATTCATTATTTATAAAAACTCTTTTAGCAATTATCTGGATCAGTTGGGTTGTTGTGACTGCATGCCATGTTCAGTGTATACCTTCAGTAATTTAAAAAAAAAATCTCTTTTTGGATGAACACTATAACTACACATAACTGTAACAATATGGCAAAGTACTATGTTTAAAATAACTGGTAATAGTTCATAGCGCCACCATCTCTGGTTGTCGTACCTCTAAATACATATTGTTTGATAACTTTGCCTTAAAACTGTTTATAAAAATATTGCTTGTTCTTTGCAAAGTAACACAATATATTTAAAATGATGAAAACTAAATGTACTTCTCCCATAAGGTGTACAGAAAAGAAATGTGAGTTTTCAAAAAGTGGCATAAATATTCAAAAAGCAAGGCAAATGAATCATCATGATTGACAGTCTTGATAAAAATTAAGTCACCCACAGGCTGTGTGTATGTTTGAGTGTAACTCTAAACACATATGTGCTTTTGGATGTTTAAGAATAATACAATTTCAAGCAAACAAAATGAACAGCATAAACAGAAGAATTATATGTAAAATATTAAATACAAAATGCTAGTATGAGTCTGGCTTCTGGAAAATAATGTATTTAGGACATATCAGTGAATCATTTGAACACCGTAGCTGGGAGCATAAAACAAGAACGTTCCAGGGAAAAGACTCCTGTACTATCTGTGAAGCATCAAGGTGAAAGTGTTAAGATTTGGAGATGTTTTGCTGTGGCAGACATTGGGCAGCTCAGCATCAACATCATGGTATCCACCTTAAATCTTATTTTGCCTGAGGCTGTTTGAAGGAAATGTGCGCTGACCTTGAGTTTCTTGTTTTTATGTGCTCATCCATACTCTGTCATGTCCTGTTGAATAATTAAACCACTTATTTGATTTTTTTTTTTTTTTTTTTTTTATTGATTTATTTTCTGACTGCTTCATTTTTGCTGCTGTCTTTCTCTGAAAAGTGCCACTATTTTACCAGTAGAAATGCATTCGCCCGGTGGAATAGGGAGGTCATTGAGCCGCTTGCCCTTCATGTCACTGGGGCCTGCGCAAAAGACATCTGATACGGAGGCGTTTGTGTTTTTCAGCCACATCATCAGCCATTTGTTCTCACAAGTGCACTGGAAGGAGTTGCCTCGCAGATCCCTGTTGGAAACAGGGAACAGTGAGGATTGATGGCAGATATGACCCTGAGCATCAGGGTCATCAGGTATGACCCTGATGCTCAGAGTATCAGGGTCATATCTACCCTGTTTGAGTAATAGATGTGTACCTATGTGTTCTACTATCTTTGCACCTCTGTGATTCAGACATTTTGGCAATATTACAGATCCAATAGCAAAACAATAAAAAATAAATTACCATCAGCAGATAATCAGTGTCACAATCTTATTGTGCCACAGGACAGAAAAAAAAAAAAAAAACATTAGCAAAGACTTAACAGAGGACTTGATAGACATATTACTCATCATTCAGTTTCTAGGGAATCACTATTTTAAAATAATTCAAATAAATGAAAGGAGAGACTTTCAAAGACTGTCAGAAATCCCATCTAAAAAACACGACTACAAAAGTTTGCAAAAAAAAAAACATAAATAAATCTTGCTTCTTGAATATTAAAAAATAAGGGATGACTCAAGACTTTATGTTGCTTCAGTCTTGAGGGACTTGAAGCAGAACAGCATGATCAGCTTCACTTTGGAACACATTATGGAAAACGTAGATGCCTGCTTTCTCTCTCTCTCTGACTCTCTCACACACAGAAATATACACACACTGCTGATACCACAACTGCTTACTCACAGCTCTAGCAACGAATCCAAGTCGAAGAACAGATCTCTTGGCAGAAACCGTATCTTGTTATTTGCCAGGGAGCTGCACCAAACACACAGAGGGACGACAATAAATGCCTTTTTTGCCTGTTCAGTATCTTCTGTGATTTTCAGAGGCAGGTGCATAGGACTTACAGATGGGTGAGGGTTCGCAGACCTCTGAAGGCATTTTTGGTGATTGTGTCGATCTTGTTTCGTTCAATGAATCTGTGATTTTGTCACGGAAGACCAGATGAGACATAGATTGTAATTCATGGGATATGATTTAATAATTAAAGCACATAGTGCATACCTCTTCAGCTATTTTTGTCACACAACAATCTTCTATGCATCTTATTTGAGTTTTTATGCTCAACCAGCAAAACCAACACAAAATAGTGCATAGCTGAGAAGTGAAAAAAAAAATATTTTATCAAAATTCTGATATTATTTATTATTCAACCCCGGTAAATAAATGCTTGGTATAACACCCTTTCACTGCAACAACAATTGTGAGTCTTTGAGGGGAATGTCTCTACCATCTTTGCTTGTCTAGAAATAAAATGTTGCTTGGGTACAGTTTGAAAAATAGATTTTGAATATTTCTACAGATTTCAGCGATCTCTAACGAGTTGTGAATTAACATTAACAGCCCATTTGTTTGGCTTGGCATTTCTCTCTTTACAGTAAAGGCAATTTCCGGTAAGATTCATAGCCTCAAACTGGCGCACTGTATGTCACGGACAAACATTAGCAATCGGATAACATTTAAAACCTCAACACAGTCCACACATCCTCAACAGTGGAGAGCCCAGACTTTCTGTTCAAAGCAAAACATACTCTTTCAGTTTTCAAATGACATATTTAAAGGTTGGGGTATTGTTTTGTAACCCAACGCTTGTTCTTCTTTGCTAATGTTCTCTAGCAAATCGCTGAAGAAAACAACCACACTCATTCTGAGATTACCTCACATGGCTTGACTGCTTGTTACTTAGGTGACTTTTAAAGGCACTTGATTTTATTCATAGGAAAAGGGAGTGAACAGGGACGATTAGTAATGCACACAGTATTATGTTAAAAACCATATGCCATTTGTTTTAGCCATTCTAGACTAATTTCTTTAGTCTAACTAGTTAATTGTTAAGAAAATAAATTGACGTGTTTTATTGTGTCAGATTTAGAAAACTATTGAATTCCAATGTTACTGATAAACAAAGTGAAAGATGGAAAATGTTGAAAACGCACAGTGAAATAAATGTCTGAAATACTCACAAATACTCTAGATGAGACAGACCAGAGAAGGCATCATCTTTGATTGCGGTCAAAGAATTAGAGTTGAGAAGCCTGCAAAAGATGCACAAATGAAGCAGAAACCTCCTGTCTTTGAAAGTTTCTATTCTTTGTGCAGACCCCAGTCCTCAGTAGGACATCTAAACCCAGTCACTAATCCTCTGCGTTTCATGGCACTTACAGCAACTGAAGAGAAGGCATGAGAGCAAACATCCCCTCTGTGATTTCCGCAACGGATCCATTAACTACGCTTCTACGATGAAGCACAGAGAGGACATCTTAACACCAAACACAAACTAAACCACAGCCAAGACATATTTATTCCCCACATTAAGCGCAATTTATCTTATTATCTTCTCGGGCTATTTCGTTTTGACGGAAACTATTCCCCCCGGTTGTTTACTCACAGTGAGTTGATCTCCGTCGGGATGGTCCGGGGGATCTGGGAAGCCCCGACGCAAATGAGAGTCTCCTTGGAGCAGGTGCATCCTGAAGGACATTTGACAATCCTTCTGGATTCCGCTGCTCCCCAAAAGCACAACAACACGAAAACAACCGCTGGCCAACGCGCAGCATGTGCCATTTTGCGCCTTCAAGCTGGGAATGAAAGACTGAAGCGACGGCGGTCAGGTTGAGCCGCTGATGCGTGCGCGACATCAGTATGCAGCAGCAGCGCAGAGAAAAGCCCTGACACAGACTGTTACGGCTGCAGCTGCGAACAGGAAGGCTGCTGAGCTTGGGCAAAAATAACAATCAATGCATGAGTAGTTATGTTTGGTTTCATATATATATATATATATATATATATATATAAAAGCTGCAAGAACGAAAATCTAAAAAGAAATAAAAAGTTTAGAATATTTATAGAGTTATATATTTGAGTATTTCAGTATAAATCATGTGTTTATTTAAGATCAGTATCTTATGTAATATTTATGACTCAGATTTTAATTTAACCATGCATCTGTAGTTTGTAATTTTTCTTTCTGGTTTCTGGGATCTTACCTTTACTCCACAAATTTCTGAGCTGGCAGTGAAGATAAAATTTCAATCCAAACACACTTTCGATATGTCATTTTGAACAGTCTCTTTTCAAAAATCATCTTGCGTATACATGTGAGATGCCAAGAGGAACCCACAGAGTTTTAGATCTGTGGGTTCTTGGAGATTTTTCAAGCCATGAAAATCTCCAAGTTACTCTCCAGGCTGACTGCAGTTTAACATTGAAACTGAAACTAAAACTATACTTATCCATTTTAAGTAGAGAAACATCGTATGATGTTGTACAACAATACCGTGCAAATAAATAAAAGGATTTTTATTTTTTCATTATGTCAGTTTTGGTCTTTGCATTGTTTCAAAAGACAGAAAAAGTCAAGTGGTGCAGTGGAGCTATGAGTGCAGGTACATGAACACACCACTAGAGGGAAGCTTTTAATAGAGAAATGAGAAGAGGCGACTTGTCTTAAGAAACTAACTAACTAACTAAATAAATAAATAAATCTCTGTCGTTGTGCTTTTATCTTTTGTATATATTGTATTTATTGTATTACAGATATTTTTTTGTTAAATGCAGACATGTGATTTTTGTACTTTATTGATAAATTTTAGTCAATAATCCATAATGAAATTTTCCCCAGATTGCAGGTAAGGAACAAAGTTGTGAAGACGTGCAGAGCATGATCAGCTTATAAAACAATATCCAAAGTCTTGAACCTCTCACACAGCACTGTTCAGTCCACGATTTGGTACCAAGTCCACAGATCTGGCTTTTGTGATAAGGTGGCAAGAAGAAAGAAAATTCTGTTTACATTTTTGCAATTAATTTATGTTGGTGGAAAGCATATTGAGGGAGGTGATCTGTTTGTAGCCAGCAACAACTAATGTACATCACCTTTAGCCCCCCGTCCTAAACCATGATCAAGGTAAAAAGCTCAGAAGAAAAATTGGCAGCATCATGCTAGGGGAATGCTTATTTTCAGTAAGGATGGAGAAGATCATCATCTGATGAGATGTGCTGAGTTAAACAGAGGCTTCAAAATTTACCCTTCAAAAATTTCACAGACAAGAATCCATCCAATCTGACTGAGCTTCAGCTATTTTGCACAGAAAACATGTCATCTGAGCAACACTTCCTGATTCCCACTGCCAATTCTGCAGCTTTTGCTCGTGAAACTGTCTCCTTCAGGCCAACCTACAGGCTGACTGTCGATTTTCCTAGTTCGGCATGAAGATTTGTGAGAGCCAGTGGGGGCTGAGGGCTGAGCAAGGCACTCCTCATACACTCAGTTCCTTATTTTGATTAATGGCAGTCATGATTTAGCACCTGCTGTTTTAATGTGGCCACAGTAAGAATCTGATCTCAACTTGCTTGCGTGAGCTGTGCCCTCATTTTAAATAGCAGCCTAAGTTTGTCAGCTTTGTGAAAGCCACTTCAACCTGTTTACATGTTGTGATGCCTCTAACATAAGAAAAACCTCACGGAAACATTACAGAGTTAAGACCACAAATCCCCCAGTAATTCTGCTTCTATAAGGCTATAAAAAAAACATCTAAGGGTTAATTTAGCGTGCACTCAGAGATTACAAAATCATTTTATAATTAGAAGTCACAGACACTCCCGCAGTCTTTTTATATTAAACCTGACACAGCAGCATTTTATGAGGGGTCACATGTTAAAAAGGTTAAGAACAGTTTTATTAGCTGATCAGATGTCTTAGATTTGCTTTTATGTAAAAGATTAATCTGTAAATAACTGCAGCTGTCGAGTGAATGTGACGGGTTACATTTTATAACACAACAGGCTGCAGAGGCTCGAACGGCCATGTAAATGAAATACTCGGGCTACGTTCTGCACACTTCAAACAGTGTGCTTGTGGCGTTGCTCAAAAGCACTGGGGGGGTTCTCCCTTTTTAAGGTTTCCACTGCTGCTTCCATAGCGGCACCATAACACCTTCTCCATGTTACTGACAATGAGACTAAATGTGGGATTTGAGGGTGTCAGAAGCTTTATACCGGTGGCCTCTGTCCTTGATACTGCTGTCGGTGTGCCCTCCACATGCAGCAACTGTTGGCCTGCCCCCTCCCCACCGCATACCACAAATCTGGGGCCCTGTCCAGGAACAACACTTGTGTCTTCAAAACCTAGACAGACGTCTGACAACTGGATCCCTGACATGCAGGGCATCCCAATTCAGCGATGTTAAGGAGGGAGAGAGCATCACTACTAAAAATGTTTGGGACAATAACATCTGCATAAGAATGAAGCTGTCTGTCTGTCTGTCTGTCTGTCTGTCTGTCTGTCTGTCTGTCTGTCTGTCTGTCTGTCTGTCTGTCTGTCTGTCTGTCTGTCTGTCTGTCTGTCTGTCCAAGATAATCTGAAGGAGAATTCTTTGTAAGCAGCTGTTTCACAGAGTGAACGTTGATCCGCTGGGCGTTGCTGTGTCTTATGTTATAAATACCAATATGTGCTGCTGTGGATAAAGATAAATCAAAGCAGCTGAGTGCTTCATTTTTTTTTCTTTTCACCTTTTGTCAAATTACATTTTATTTTGGGAATAAACATCACCATTTTTTGCCCATCTTGTATTAAGCTTGTTTGTGATATTTATTAGCCTTCTTTAATGGAATTTTATAAAAGTCTGAAACAATAACAGCAGACTGTTATTATGAAGAAAAAACTCATCCTGCACTATTTTTGTCTTTGATTTCTCTCTAAAGTTTCAGCCCTGTGTTTTTTCCTTTCTCTTTGGCATGTTGTCCTCTTCCTTCAATTTTTTATTTGCTTTATCAGATTAGGACAGGCTGCTTGTATCTATCTGACCGAGTCTGATGTCATGCTTGGCACCATGTGGCAGAGATGCTGCTACAGTCAGTGGGGAGACAAAAAAAAATGTGACCACCAACTGATTCAGCCTGGAACCAACCAGATGTTCAGAAAACTTCCTGCTTGCTGGAACCGTTTTAAAGGAGAAAGCAGAGAATGTCCAACTCAGAATGATCTACGTCTCATAATGTCGCAGCTCAGATGAAAACTCTTACTTTCGTTCGCTCTGAGGAGGAGCTGTTCTTCTAGGAGAGGTGCTGAAAACTTTAGTTACCAAAAAAAAAAAAAAAAAAAAAGACGTCTGACGGTGTCGTGGGAATTTCTGTGGGACTCCCCCAACACACATCCCTCCATCCTGTCTCTCAGCCACTCACACACACACACACACACACACGCACACACTCACGCACGCACACATACGCACACGCAAGAACGCGCACACACCCTCCTGGCTGCCCCCACGCTCCTGCCTGCAGAGTTTTCCGTCCAGTGTCGGAGTAACATCGTAAACGAGGACCACCTGACGGTAAGTCCGGACTAAATGGAAGCAGCGGAGAAAACTCTCACGTACCGAGATGACACCGGACTTCACAGCAACAAGCTGCTTAAACATGTTAAGAAGGAGGACAGCGAGGTGCGGCGCGCGGAGACAAACTGCGAGGAGTCCAACTATGTGGATCTGGACATGAGACCCGACGGGCTGAAGACGGTGAAAGTGACTTTCACCGGAGAGGGGAGCCAGCTGTCGGTGATCAAATCGGACAGCTCGAAGCAGGAGGAGAGCAAAACCGCCTCGGCCGAGTCCCTGCCGGAAACCCCGACCAAGCTCCCCAGCGCAGAGCCGGACTCAGAGAGCGAGAGGCAGGCCGAGCTGGACTCCACCGAACGCAGCGACAGCGGCGAGCTGCGCTACACCGACATGTGTCTGAACGGCAAGAGCGACTCCGAGCTGTCCGAGTCCCACTACATCACCACGCACGAGATCCAGCTCACCGAGCTCGACCACGACGTGGACTACGACCTGGGCCGCGGGACCCGCTGGGAATTTGAGGACGGCAACCTGGTCTACGCCTTTGTGGATTACGCCTCTTTCGAGAGCGACGACACCCAGGAGGGCACGCTGATCGTGGAGCGCGGCCGGAGCCAGCCGAAGGCGCAGTCTAATCTTAGCGGAGCGGCTGTCAGCACCGAGCAGGAGGAGAGTGATCTGTGCGCCAGTTCGGATGAGAGCCTGTGCAGAACCCAGAGTGGCGGTGACCCGTCTGCGGGGAAGATCCACCTGTCTATTAAAACCTCCTCCAGGGCGGTGAACGACCCCGCAGGCGTGTTTGACAATAGCGCGCAGTGGTGCGCCAAACACCTCGGAGATGGGAGCCATTTCTCTTTTGTGAACCCTGGCGCCAGAGCGGGGCCCCTGTGCGATAGGGGTCAATATTTCATCCCGGCTCCGGGCCGTCAGCACCTTGCAACCAAACTGAGACGGAAAGATATTAATGAGTATTCCAGCGGAGCGTCCAGCTCTATCAGTGAGCTGGACGACGCTGATAAAGAGGTGCGTAACCTAACCGCCAAGTCTTTCAGAAGCCTGGCATGTCCATACTTTGATGCCATCAATCTCAGCACTTCCAGTGAATCATCCATGTCAGAATATGGCCTGAATAAGAGGTCAGCGTATCTGGACTGGAATTATGGAAATATTACACACAACACTTCCAGTGCAACACTGGAAGTGAATAAGACAGTGCAGGATAGTAAGAGGAACAACAGATGCAAAACTGGTTTGAAAGATCAGCAGACAAGAATCTGCGCCCTGAACAAGAGAATTACTTCACAGCAGACGTCTTCAGGCAGAACGCTCCAAATGAAGGAACAGTCAGCACAGCAAGGGGTTACACTAAATTTTCACTGTAATGTTGAGTCCAGATCTCCCCGGGGCTCCAAGTGCTTCCAAAAGGATCGACCCAATGAAATGTTGGCCAGATCGGGGTGTGAGATGCAGTATCATCACACAGAAACCTCGGGAGACACACACAAGAGGGCTATTTTTGCCTCGAGTCTGCTGAAAAATGTAATTTCCAAAAAAATGCAATTTGAACAGGAACGCAAAATGGAGAGGGGAGAAATCTCAGACACTTATCCCTCAGGGTCCCCCTGTATTCACTTTAGAGATCTGGAGGGCGTGAAGGAGAGGAGTGAGAGCAGAGGCTTGCATGGGCAAACCTCAGAATTAAGAAACTCTGTGAACTCCCCTGAAGATCACAGATCCAGATCCAGCTCCTGTGGGCCTGCAGAGGAGACAAAGGGAGACGGAAAGGCTGCAGATTGTTCAGGAGAGCATCAGGAAACACCACAGGAGCTGCAGTCTGGGAAGGAGGCAGACTCAGCAAGAGAAAGACTGGACTCCAGCAGCGTTCTAACGAAGCTTCTGTTTGTTCCAAACTGCCAGCTTCTTTCAAAAGACGGAAACCTGGCAGAGGGTTTAACGCCTGGCACAGGTGCAAAGACATGCGAGAAAGACCTGCAAAAGTTGGAAGATAAAAATGCAGAAAATAAAGAAAAACAGGAGAGGGTGGGGAAAGCACCTGAGATCAAAATCTGCCTGAGAAACGTGAAAGAAAACAAAGGCTGCACTCTGAATATTGCAAATCTCCTCACACCCAAAATCAGTAACAACATCAACAAATACAGGGCAGCGGACAATGGCAGGTGTCATATTTTATCCTCAGGAGACAAGGCTCCAAGTTTCACCGTCAGAGACATCAGGGACACAAAGTGCAAATTTCAAACACCAATATATCACGTCAGGGATGTGCGTAAGTTAGTGAAAAGCTCATATCGTTTTGTCTCTTTGAACAGAAGTGACCGTAGATGTTCCATAGTGGCCGAGGAGAAAACTAAAGTGGATCCAGAAAAACCATCCCCCATTGTGATCAAATGCAACTCTGTTAATACAAACATTAAACCAGAGTCAGACGACACAACACAGGCACAAGCGGAGGTAGACACCAGGCCTGACACCTCCTGTAGAGTAGCCACTGTTACGGCAAGACAAGGGAATCTCGATCAGCCTGAGATGCATCAAAATCTTGAGGGCAAACTGGAAAAACAGAGACAGGATAGGTTCACTGGGGAGACAAATGAAAGGAGAAATGATCCCGCAATGCCAAAACAGGATGCCCTCGAAAAGCTCAAGGCTGCAGTTAAAACCATGGAGCAGCTTTATGTTTTTGACAGGAATGAGTGGAAGCGTAAAACCCAAGCCTCTCACCCAGTCGCAGACAGCCACGTGCTGCCGCTCCTCACCATGCAGGATCAGGGAGTTGCAGATGAGCAGGAGGTGAAAAACAGTGGCAGGATACCTCAGTCTCTCACAAACGGCAAAGAAATTCAGAAAAGCCAAGGAGACAGAACATCACTGAATATTATTCATGTTTCATACAACCAGGACCCTTTTAAAACACAATCGCAGCAAAGTAAAACCTTCACCAACAAAAGCGTCCTGCATTTTGCCAATAAGAAACACAGCAGCATAAATGCACAAGATTCTGCTTTACAAGCATCCTCTGTAGTGAGAAGCTCCAAAACGTCTGCAGTTAAACCAGCATCTGTAAAAATGGTGGATCAGGATGAGGCCAAATCCAGTTTCACGGATCCCACCACCACAAAGAGTTTCCTGGATTCTGAGAACTACCTAACCATGCCAGGGATTGGCTGCACGAATCAAAAGGGGGATTCAAGTTCTGGCAAAACAAATTCAGGTGATATCAAGGTGCCAGAGCAAAGCAGGTCACATGTAACTATGGACTGTCCATCTGCAACTATCTACCACCTTCCAACAGCAGGGACAAGTCCTCAAAATCAGCAGCAGGTGTTACGCTTCTCCCCCTCCATCAATATGTCCCCAACACCCTCCGGAGGAGAAATAGTCCCTCAAACCCAGCGCAAGATGCTCCTGGACCCCACAACTGGACATTATTACCTGGTGGACACTCCCATACTGGCCACCACCAAGAGACTTTTCGATCCAGAGACAGGCCAGTACGTGGATGTCCCCATGCCTCACTCACCCATCGCGTCCGTCACACCCGTACCTTTCTCTCTACCCCCCGTAGCTCTCGCCCCCACCTACGTGGTCTACCCAGGCTTCATCTCTCCTACGTTGGCAGCCCAGGCGGTGATGCCGCAGTCCCCCTGTCATTTGGAGGATGCAGCAGGAGAAAGCATCAAAAGTAATCAGATGAGCCCAGGTACGGAGAAGGCTTACTACAGCGCGACGGCAGAGGCTCAGCAGGGGCCGCTTCATCTGCCGCTGAGTTTGGGACATGTGTCCGCTAAAGGAGGGCCTGGAAGCTCTGACAAAAAGGCACTTATCAGCATCACAACACAGCAGGGTCCAAGAATCATCGCTCCACCCTCGTTTGATGGGAAAACTATGAGCTTTGTGGTTGAGCATCGGTGACCAAGAGGACTTCTCTTCACATATGTGAGTCAACCTGAACATAAATTAATCAAACTAATCCAGATCTGAGTAAGGATCTTAGTCTAAATGTCAAAGTATTAACAGACTAGGTGTTAGATGGACAAGCTTTCATAAATCTGTCATGTGTCACATACTGTAGATCCTCCTGCAGACAGATGGGGGAAAAAATCCATACAAACCATAGAGTCAAGGAGGATGATAGCGATAAAAGCGACATGTTTGAATTTCAATAAACTTGATTCTGTTTTTTTAATAATAGTACATTTCTATGTAAAACACTTTGTAAAATGATCTTTAAATGCTAAAAAGTAAAAAGACTTTGCAGAGTCCATAACACAAAAAGCCCTCCAGCGTACAGGTAGTAAAAGCAAAAAAAAAAAATAAGAAAACACACACACACAAAGAGAACATAAAAGTTAAAATGTATTTTATAAAGGAAGATTTTTAGTCTTTTTTTGAAACTTTCCAATATTTGTGAGGTCCTCCATTTGTCAGAATGGGAACTGAACAGGAGTGGAGCAGCAGAGGAGAAAGCCCAGTGCTGCATGGCTCTTTGTCCTGATGTGGACAAGACAGTCGAGCTTTGAAGATCAGCTCTAAAGTTCAAATGTGGAAACAAATACTGGAGAGATTTGCCACTGATGCACTGCAACCTGAGGACAGGCAGAGACAGAGATCCAGTTAAATCAAGATATTGTATGCTGCATCTTGTCAGCATTGATGCAGCAGTGAATAAATATGAGTTATTTGGCACTCATATTTACCTATTAACTATGCATCTGACCAGTGTACAAAGTTTTTGATTTGTTATACGTACAGAAAATTGTCTTCATTTAACTTAAATTGAGTTCAAAAGTACTTTTTTATTCCCACAGGTTGCAATAAAAAGTATGAATCCGTCTGTAGGGCAATAAAAATGAGCAAACCATGTAAAATTGTAATAATTGCAAAGCATTAATATCTCAAGGCAAAAGTCAATATTATAAATAAAGGTTCAAAACATATTTAAATAAACAAAAAACCAAAAGCCAAAAATACTCTGGAATTTCAACTTCAACACAAGCAAAAAATCGTAAGATAGAGGCAATATTACCAATAAGCATTGAGAGCACAGTTAAGAGGAGAAAATGGATAATCCTGGTAGGACATTTTCTCCTTAGTTTTTGCTTATTGTGCTGTTTTTTGAGTTTTCCACGTTTTCTCCAAGCAGCTATATAACCTACTGTAGCACTTTAGCAGCACTCTGACAGTGTTAATAGACTTGCAGTAGCTCCATGACAGGTAACCTGACTCCCCTGAGAGATTGGATTTTCATCCTTGAGCCCTTTCTTTTTTTCTGCATTACACATCGTCGGACTATTTTAATAGTGTGAGGCGAGTTTGTTTACACGGTTTATTCTCAGGGTGTCGCTGGAAACTATTCCAGTTAGTGACGCCTTAACATTAAGTTATTCTTGATCAGCCATTAAGGTTTTTAATTTCATATATAGCATTACAGATCACTATTCTGTTCATCCCTTAGGCAGGTTTACTAGAGTCTGAAGTGAAGCATTTTGTTTGACAGAGTCATTTTATTAGAAATCCAAAATAAGGCAATGACAGGAAGCAGCTTAAACCTATTCTTATGTACTGGTTTAACATCCATTAACGCATAATGGATGTTAAATTTCAACAACTATTTTTCTCTGTATGTCCCAGACACTCTTGCTAGTGTAAGAGATCTTTAGAGTTTAATGATCTGAAAATCCACAGTTCAAGTTTTCTGTCTTTCGGGATTACCAAAAATATTTTTTTCTTCTACATGGGAAATTATGAGATTTTTAGAAAGCGTTTTAGCTCAGAGTCATACATTTAGATTCATTTAGATGACTATGCTAAGATAAAATAATGATGTCATGGCTTTATAAGCTTCTGATAAGTTGATATATAACATCTGAGATCATTGGAGGCATACGTGGGGATGCAATTTAAGGCAACATCGCAACATACTGGTTCCTTAAATGCCATAATGGAAAAAAAAAATCAAAAGAAATCAACCAAGATACCAGGAAGAGAATTTTGGAGCTCCGTCAATCTCTTTCATACTTTGGTACAATTCCCAGATGCAAGAAGGCAGATGTGGACCATATCCGCCACCATACAACTGTTTTGGTCCCATAAGACAGTTTTGTATGTTTTATAATTAATTGCCTACCAGTTACACAACATCTGTCATAATGCAAGTTGTACTTGTGGAAGAATTAGATGTAATAAGGGGATTTTTGTCCTGCCAAGTTATAAAAACCTAAGTCAGCCCCACCACTGGGTTCGCAAGCGCATATTTTGCTCAAATAGTTCAGAAAGCGCTTTACTAAAGTTGAAATGCACTAAAATAATCTGGAACTGTTTTCTATTCAATTTGGTTGTGACCTTGAGAGAACACTTGCTAACGTCCAGAAACAGTTTGTAGAAGTGCAGTTTACCAGCAAACTGAAAGCAAATTACAATGCTGTGAGTCCAGCACAGTTGCTCCACTTCATCCTCAAAATGATGCCCCACACCAGTCTCCAACCTGCTCACTTGCACTGTGTGTTTGGTAGTAAATAGGTCTTCTGATGATAGACAAGAAAGTGCATTGATGCTAAACTGATACACACCTCGAAAGTAAAACACTAAGAAAACCTACAATGACTTTTGGGAGACTGTTCACATGACGGTTTTGAGATCAGAGAGTTTTTGTCACTCAAAGATTCTTTTGATGCAGGTAAGAGTGAAGCTGTCCATCAAAGCCCAAAACAACTGCTAAAAATAACTAACATGGAGGTTAAGTTTTACTATTTCATCATTTAAGCCAGAAAAAGATAAAATAGAAAAATGTTTTGAAGGCATATTCAAGACAAGCAGTAACTTTTTTTCACTCCCCTAATGCATAGTTTATAATGCCTAAACCTGAAAACTTTCTTTTCATGTTCTAAAATCAAATCAGATGGTTAAGGAGTTTGTACCTATTAAAGGCAAACATAAACATGAAGATAGATGGGAAACTAATTCAGGTCTTGAGGGCTGTAACTTTACGGTCCTTATAGTTATTTTCTTCATGGATTCATTGAAGTTTATTTTCACAGCGATTGATACAGAAACAACAGGAAAACTCAGTTTACTTTAGGGAAAACCTGGTTTCCCTAAACTAAAGACAACAGGACAACATAAAGGAAAACAACAAAGTTAGTCACATAATGCAACATGATACATTTTTTAAAAAATTTTGTTAAAATAAATAAAGGAGTTACTCCGAATAAAATAAGACTGCAGATAAATTAGAAATAGGTTATCGATATCACACGTGTTATGTCCCTTATCTGTGTTGTACATGTGTCTGTATTTAGGTGTGTTCTGGGCTGGTGGCCAAGTCCCTCAGAAAGAAGCCGTTACTCATCCTGTTAATTCAGGAGTTCAGTACATTTTCCCTGACGAAAGAGGATAAAACAAGAAGTAATCAGAGTGAGCCTGGTCCAAACTGATACAGGATATAGAGTATAGCTCCTAAAATCTTCCCACCAGTTCCTTATACCCACAACAGATCTCCCTCGTTGTTCACGCTAACTCCTTTAAAAAGGAAAAGTTTCTATTGAGTTCCCTTTACCAGGAAGGGAGGGTTCAAAAATCCTGGTGAGGTTTTTAAATCCAGGACAGGACAAAGCTGCCCTTTCCTCCTCTAGTCATCAATCAAGAGTAGATACATTCTCAGCTTCCTAAAACCCACAATGTGGACTTTATTCATGGGACCTGATTATTGTCCCGTATGATTGACCGCCTGCCTTTTGTTGGTTCCATCATTATCGCCGCTAGTCTCACCACTGTGATGTCAAGACAGTATCATGGGCTGAAATATAACCAAGTCTACCATTGAGTTATTTAACTGTGTGAGTTGAGTAACTCACACATTCACAACTTTTAGATCTATAATAGCGGTTTAATAGCAAATGAGTTTATTTCAATTGGACCTTAAAACTAAACAATGAGCTATTGTCAAGATTATCCTCTGAACCATTTAAATTTGTAATTCTTTCTCAGATGTACACGCTCACACCTTGCTAGACGTCTCTCGCAGCTAATGTGTCAGAGCAAGAACACAACTGCATGAGCGAGGGGGATACATGTCAGCCGAGAGCGTGGCAGCCAGAGGCCTAGTATGGGGTTGAGTAGTGGTGTGAGGGCTACATGAGATGTGTGGAGCTGGCGCTGGTCTCTCATGCAGTTGGGTCGGGGGGGATTCGGGAGGGGCTATTGGGGCATGGCTGGAATAGTGATGCAGGAGGAAAAGGTCAGGCAATGCAAAGTATTTGTTGTGCTGATGCAGGGAGAGGACAGCTGCTCGGAGAGATCAGATGCTGCTGCAGCTCTGGCTTGGGAGCGAGTCTGTTGGACTGCGAGAGGGTCAACTTTTTATAGCCCCCCCACCACCCCCTTTTACACTGTGCCAGACCCCCTCCTCCACCACTGCCTATTACTAAATGCGGAGAAGGAGTTAGAAATCACTGCTGACCTTCATTCCCTCTGTGTAAACTAATCGATTAGTTTCAGCGTAACCATGATTGGTTGAATGCAGTGAGCCAAAAGGCTAACTACAATATCGTACAGCTTTTTTTTTTTTCCTGTTTTGTTACATTAGAAGCACAAACTTCAGTTTGTGTTTTAGTGGGGCTTATGTGATAGACCAACACATAACTGTGAGCTGAAAGGAGAAATGTAAATAAAAAATACAAATGTCCTCTGTTTATATGACTTTATCTAATGTCTTAATTATCTCCTACTTTAACGTGTTTGACTAATCAAGCAGGAGATATTGATAAAAAATTGCATGTTAATAAAAAAGTAAAAATCAGAACACCCTCGCTCCTAATAATTAATCTTACATCACTTAATTTAAATAACTTCAGTGAGCTGCTTCTTCATCTACCAGTCTCTTACATCAGTCCGAAGAATGCTTTTCTAGTTCTTCACTTTCAGCTGGGAGATGTTTAAGGGCTTCTTCCACAAACAGTCAATTTCAACTCACATCTCAATGAAACCAAGATCTGGATCTCAGCCAGTCTTTTGCGGATGTGTGGGTTTGTTTTGCGTCACTGTCCTCTTGCAGGTTGACATTTAATATCGGAGATGATCTCCCATTTTCCTCAAGCGATCTCTGATGGTACAATTCATGGTGGATTCTGTATTAGCGGTTTGATCCTGATGCACCAAAGTGTCACATCAAATTCACTTTTAGGTCTGTGCTTCATGGTTGGAGGTTATTTCAATGCTATGTTTGAGTTTTGTCAACTCACTGCAGAAGACTCCCCCGCTGAAGACAGAATGTGATGAAGATTGTTTCACGTTACAGAAGATTTGAACAGACCAGTGAGACTCCGGGAGAATATAGTGTGGTCAGTGGTCACATGAGGTCAAAGCTATGCATTTTGGGCGTCAGCATACACACCATATTTGCATAATAGTTCAGCACAAAAAACCTAAAAGCTGCTTAAATGAGCCAGTTAGTCACTTCACTTGTAAGAAATTTAAATTCTACTGAATGAGGAAAAACAGAATCTTGAAGATTCTTAGAATCTTCAAGAATCTTCTTAGAATCTTGAAGATTCTTAGAATCTTCAAGATTCTAAGAATTTATGTGGAAGAATGAGTCAAAATTACACCGGAACAATGAATTCACTCATTTATATAGATGTCTTAAAAAAATGGTTCACCTAACAAATATGAACGGCTTGCAGGATTGCAAATCGTTCATATTAGGATTATCACAATAATCCCAATAAAACTCATTAAAACTTGTGGTTTTGATGTAAAAATTCGTGAATAAGTATTCACAGGTCAATATCTGTGAATAGCTTTTGTAAGGCACTTGAATATCAATACAATGAACAATTTAGGAAAAATGTATTTTGGCATCTAAACTCGTCAATTCTTTCTTTTCTTTCATTTCCAGATAGCTCTGCTGAGGAATCCACCTTCATTCACTGTAAGTGGAGTTTTCATCCTGTGACCTGCACTCTGGACAACTTCCACCATCAGCCCTTCACCTGTCTCTCTCTGTTCTGCTGTTTGTTTTTGTTTTTGTTTTTTTTTTCTGTATGCATTGTAGCACTTTATAGATATGAATCGTAGAGATACTTTCCATTCAGGTGCTGTGTAGACTGGTCTGTATTCAAATGCCATGTGTGCCCTGCAGTCTATTCAAAAGGAAACAAGACAGTTCTGTCACAATAAAGTGTTACCTACGGCCAATCTGTTTTATTAATACGTTAATGGCAATATGTACTTAAAGTTAGACTGTTTATTTGATAAAACACAACAGACTCCCATGAGTAAAATTTATGTACATAAAAAAAAAAAAAAAAAGTAGCATCATTAAAGTCAGACTGTTTGTTTCTAGAACACCATAGTCTCGTGTCACCTGACTGAGTCTGCTTGATGGCAATAAACACGAGATATGCTATTATTACCTATCTAGGCCATAATGCCATGGCTTTTAATAGAGGTGTCATAAAGGTATAACTTAATACAAACCAAATTTATTGTCGAGACACATTTGTTTGCTGGCTTGTGCTCTCATCACTATTTTATTGACAGTTTGCTAAAAACATAACTAAAAAGACACATTTCTGATTTCAACAGAGAAACTGTAGCAAACTGGAAGGTACATTTTTCTCTTCCTGGTCGATCCGTTATTGAAGGTCACAAGGGGAACAGAGTCAGTCAGAAATTCAAAACATTATTTCTGGGGAATCCTGCTGTTTGATGCTGGAGTTATCACATGTTATCACCTTATTGCCTTAATGTATTTATAGTGACCTATAAATACCTGACAAAAAACACAAAAATCATTTGTGTTTTTGTTGTTCTAAATGAAGTAGAGATTGTCCATTTGAATGTGGCTTAAATAAAACATATAAAGGTTAGATATTTATTACCAAAATTCTAATTATTTTTGGAATAACTAAACTCAATAGATTGCTGCAATGTGCATTTCATATGAATGCTGAGGTGTTTGGAAAATGCACCAGCAACCAGCAATATATATAGTGGTGTGGTGGTTTGAGGAAAATAGGGGAAAACTAACTATTGGAAAGCCAATGACTGACAACTAATGTTGGGTAGGGTGGCATACCAGACCTTGTATCCCACCCATAAGTCTGTATTTTCTAGCTTTGACCAATAAGTTGAAGATATCCAGAGCAGGTGTCCAAGTGCAGCATCTTTGCTTCATTTTTGGTGGTTTTGACAAGCTTGCAAGCATTTTAGTATGGCATTTTCCATTTGTTTGGCAAAAATACAATTGTCAAAGTACAGAGACTTGAACATTTTGATGTTTCTCACCAACTAAGACTGCCACTTCTGTTCTGAAATCTGTGTGGTCAAAGTTTCCTCAGTCGCTAAGTAGATTAAATGCTGAGAAATAAGTTGTTTTTGGCTTGTGATGCTGAATAAACAAATGTTTCTAGTGTGAAGACTAGAAACTTGATCATGAGTAGGTTTGGCATAACACATTTCTGAGATTTGAGCTTTACCTAATGAATGATGACTATAAACCTAGACACCAGTTTAATCTCATGAAGATAATAAATTAAGGATGAATTTGATATTTTTGAAAGAAACTCAGTTTAATCATCCTTCATAATAAAACTCCGGCCTTTCAAGATTAAGAGAGGCCGGTGTTAGAGTGTGTTTCTTTAGGCTGATGTTGACTGAGCATAGATGTAATTGTGTATATGTGCAACAATTATTACTTTTTTATGTGACACAACTGTATAAAACAGACATGGTAAGTTATTTTATTGAGCTGAGCAGCTTTAAGCAGATCATCTCTCTCTGTTGGCACACATATATAGATAAATATAATTCTGACCTATCAATAATATCTATCGGGCTCTTGTTCAGATTCCTGTGGAGGCATTCCTGACAAATCCAAGTAGAAAAAAAAAAAGATCACAGGATGGGCCCAGAATACTCTGAAGGAGTTACATACCCTGTCCTGTCCTGGAATGTCTCAAGGTCCTCCAGGAAAATACTGGAAATGTTGCTAAATGGAGAGAGTCATGCTAGCTACCTGGACCAGCAGAGGGGCAAAAAGTTCGTATTAGCGCATGCTAATACAGTATCAGTGTGCCAAAGTGTAAAATGAACTTTGAATCCCCAAAACCTAATGACTGCAAAGTCTAAATAGACATGGACTTGTTAGAGTTGTCTTAATAAAAGATGAGATCATGTGGATTACTGCTGGGTAAAAGTCCTCTAAACTACTTTCAGCAGTGTAGCTGTGCATTAAAAAGGGATCTAAATACTTGTGATTTTTCACACTTGTCTGAGGAAAGGGACCATTTAATGAATGTTCAATCACTCCAGACCTTCTGCTGCAGTGTGTCTGGTCTATTACATATGTAAAATCATTACATTTATTTTCAAGTAAATACCAGTCATATCAGAAGAATCTGGTTTTCCTTTGTGTGCTATCACCAACCTTTCCACAGTAACCTTTTGGTATCCAGCAACTTTTCTGTTGACATCAACTCCTTGTTGTGTCCAGTGAAATGCGTCTTAATGGCCACCAGCATGATGTATAAATGAAAAGTTTTGTTCTTCTTATTATTAATATTAATATTATTTCCTTAATGTACACCTCTTGTTTTTCCTAGTGAGGTGAGATGAGTAACACTGTGCATGTTGCTCAGATGAAAACAGAGCCTCGACTCAGATTTAGCACTGAGCTCAGGTCACTATAAGTAGTGTTGGGCCTAATGAGTCGGTGCCAACTGAGACATTTACAGGATAACTTCCTCTATTTGTCTTGGTTCAGGTTACACTTTTGTGTAATGAGATGGGAGTGGGTGTGCTTGCGTCTGAATGAGTCCGTGTTTGTGGTCGTGAGCTATGCGTGGCATTCGAGCATTCTGTGAGCACAACGAGGAGTTGCGTTACTTCCCTACAAACAGGATCACACAGAGTGTACATGTGTGAAGCGTGTCTTCACGATTAGCACACACTGTAATACCAGATTTTAAAGACGCTTTAGAGCGAGCTGTTTGGTGCAAAAGGGTAATTAGAATTACTATCCAAAATGAATTAAAGGGTTTTTTTTTTTCCCCCCATGATTCGGTCTTTTTCGATATTTAAACAATAATATTTTTGATTCTTTTCAACACCTTTTCTGTCATGTTTCCCACTGAATATGCAGCAGGGCCTCATTGGTCTTTGTGCTAACATGAACCAGCATCCCTCTGAGCATAACACCAACCGTAGATTTGCTTTTTGCAGAATGTTTCAAAACTAAGCACAACCTAAAAGGTATTTGGAGCTGCTGGTCAGTCTACTTACCTCCATTTAAAATACATATCGCTTCCCCATTTTAGACCCTAAAAGTTTATTTTACTAAGATTAGTCCAGGTTTTGAACACATTTTGTTAACTTTTCTGAAGGGTTTGCACTCAAGAGCCTAATTGGCAGTGCAATGTTTGATACAATTTGAAGTGCTTTGTTGCTTGAAGTTGTTGGGAACTGTTTAAATCAAGCTACTGAGATCTAAATAACCTGTAAGAAAATAAACAAAGATCACCTGAAAACTTGACATAGCGTTGCCAGTGTTGGATGCCTGAACAAAAACTGCGTTTCTCCAATTTTTAAGAACTTTTAAGCTTATTTTACTGGAACATGCGACATTTGGAATGTAAATTTTATTTCATTCTATTTTCTAAATATTGCACTTGGGCGGTCACCAGAAATGAAAGTTAAATGTAAATGTCTGTAACCGTGGGTGACAAAGGCACTATTGAGACATTTTTATTTACCATTTTTATTCTTCATGCAAAGAATAAGATGCCGGTTATGTTATACACTACCTTCCAAAAGTATTAATACCTTTGGTCAAAATATTTTGTTGGAATTTTATGTGATAGATCAACAATAAGATGTCCATAACTGTGAAAGGAAATAAAATACAGCAAAATAATAATAATAATAATAATAATAATAATAATAATAATAATAATAA
>VMRN01000013.1:770443-872684 GCA_010277015.1 Poeciliopsis turrubarensis | reverse complement strand
AATAATAATAATAATAATAATAATAATAATAATAATAATAATAATAATAATAATAATAATAATAATAATACCTTCTTTTTTTTTTTTTTTTACAAATAAATATTTTAATTGGCTAAGCCTTCAACAGGCTTTCCTCCCAAACTGACCTGTCTTTAGCTCCACCCGTCTTCTCTGAGATGCTGCCACCACCATGTGTCATGTTGAGGATTGTGTGTTCATGATGACGTTGGTTCTTCATCACACAACATTTTGCATGTAAGGCCAACGTAACTAACATTCAATATAGCAACAATTTTACCGAGGACTATCAGAACAAATGACGATATTTTGGTTGAATAAACATTTTTAGCCCTTCTCCTACTGTTTGACAATAATGTATATTTTTCCTCAGACCTCACAATTATGTGCTCCTTTGCATTAATCTATCAAATAAAATCCCAATAAACCTTTCAAGGATGTGGTTGTGATGTGATGAAAGGATAAAATAGGATGAATACATTTGCAAGGCTCTGTACGTTTGGAAACTTTGTCAAGGAGAACTTCAGGATCATGGCATCGTGTGTGAATGACACATCAACGCAGGAGCGTTTCTTATTTTTTGCTCTCAAAAATGAGGCATTCAGAGGGGATAATCTGTCTGAAATTGGTGTCATTGCTGAGTTAAACAGCATATGAATCATGAATCATGTAAATGGTTCATGATTCATTCAAATGGTGACTGTGATGTTCTGTACTGTTCATGTGCCATGTCATGATATCTGACGGGATTTCAGGATTAAACATGGGAAAATGGCACTATCAGTGTTTTGTATAGCGGATGAGGGAAGTGTTAAGGTGAGATGGTCTGAGATACGTGCATACAGAAGGTTTAAAAATAAGTCGCACATGACCGAACTCTGTTTGAATTGATGCCATCGCTGATTTAAAACTGCCGTCTTTGTTTGTGAAGAAGGTAAAGGTCAGGATGAAAAGTAGAGGGACTACTTGGAAAGGGGAAAGTCAATGCAAATTTTGCATTTACTGAACCGTTCACTGTACTGAAAAGAAAAAGTGTGATGGATGAATGTAATGCAGACTGATACATCTACATTTGTTTGCAATAAATGTTAAAATGCAAGACACTGAAACTGTTTTCTCTCCTTTCTTCACGTCACTCGTTATTCAGGGTGGTAATTTAGAGCAATCTTAAAAAGAACCTCTGAACATCCGGCTCCATCGATGTTTAATTTTTATTTACCAGAATCCATTATTTACACTTTCACTTGATCTGTTTAAATCCCAATTTAAGATAAAAAAAAAAAAAAAAAAACTTTTTAACTTTTATAAGAACAAGTAAGCCCGTCTAAATGCTTTAAACCTAACTCTGCCTGACTTATGAAATTAACTCGAATTTTTCCTCTTGTTGCACAAAAGGAATTCTTACATATTCATATTGCAAACTACAAAACTAGGATATAATGTGTTTAGTTCATTAATGTTTTGTTAAAATAAATTTTACTCGCAATTATTTTTATTTATTGTGCCAAATATTTTAGGAAAATTGTAAAGTGTTACGTTAATGTTAACAGGCTGTGGGTGGAGGTCGGGCAGAGCATCATTCAGGCAAGAACTGCCACTGATGACCAAGAACACATTTGAACACAAATTCACAAAATAAGATCAAATAACTTCAAAATAACATAGGTGAGAGGCAATCAAGCAGATTTATGCCAGCAGAAAAACACGTTTGGCATGTGCCGTGCGTGCGAGGTTAGCTTTCTGGTGACAGTGAAACATCACCCGGTGGTGCTTAAGTTTAACCTGACAGTTTGCTGCTGTGTTTACTTGGTTGCCGTGGATGCAGTGAGACTGGCAGACACCCGCTTGCCCCCAGCTGCTCCCTGTGCTTTCTAAAGAATCTACATTAGGGCCCAGTTGTTGCTTTTGGATGCCAGCAGGGGCTCTGATGTCACAGTTGTGACACGGGAAGACTCAAGATTTATGGCCTTACCTGGATCAGCAAGGGAGTGTCATGTTTAGGTCTTCAAAGTATGTCTTCTCTTTGCAGACTTTTGCTAAAATGGTCTGAGGTGTGTTTCCTTGAAACAGTCCAAGAACCAAAGTACATGGATTTTAACATATTTATTATCTGTTGGATGAATTGATAACATTTACATGCTGAAATAGTTCTTATTCAACAGGTAGAAGTAAAAAAAATTGCCGTTTGCCATCATTAGTGCCATCTGTGTAAAAATCTATTATTAGAATTATTTCTAATAATTCATACATATATCTATATAGAGGAAATGCAAAGCTAAATCTGTGATCAGAAATAAACAATAATTGAATCTGGTGTGAGATGTCTTCAGACTGCCGAAACTGAGAGCAAAAACTATTGTCCCCAACTCATTTTGGTCCTGAAAATCTGACTTCACCTCACCTCACCTCACTTCACCTCACCGTCTGCAAATCGTTTGGATTATGTTTGACCCTTCTTAGCAAAATTCCTCAAGCTCATTCAAATTGAAAGAATAACATAAGTTTTCAAGACTTGCCATAAGTTATAATCGACTTAGGTCTTTACTAGGCCGGGCTGTTCACATAAACATGCTTTTATCTTAAACCATTCAGTCGTGGCCAAGTCTCTTGTAGCAAAAGATTCTTCTCACGTTTCCTCTACAAGCGAGGCTGGTCCGTTCTGTTTTGATGAATTGTTGCAGAATGCCATCTGATCTGTTTGCTGCTTTACTTGCAGTTTATTCACTGATGTTCTAATAATCCTCCGAGGCCTTTTTCTAAATTCATGCAGAGACCGGATTATACAGAGATGGTCCCTGTTTACAAATTCGAGGGATGGATACTGGATTTAAAGGATTATGTCGAACATGTTTATTCTATCGCATTAGAATTATATACTGTTTTATTCAATCTAGGACAGTGCAAAATGTTTCATGAGCACATTTTATTGCCAGCAAATGAATTTAGTTTAATCTTAACCATGGAAACTAACAGCAATAGTCATATTTTAAACAATTTCAGACATTTCAGTAATAGATATTTTAAAAAAATAAAATAAAGTCAATCAAAGTATTGATGGATTCATATTTTAATATTCAACTTACATTGCTACTCTTGCAAGTACAAATACAGAAAACAATGTTCTGATATGTATTTTGCCTGTCAGAGTTATAAACAACTAGATTAAGACAAATGCGATTAAAAACAACATTACTCTGTTAATCTTTTCACATGTCCAGTCTCATTCAGCAAATTTATTTAAAAAATACAATATCATAGTCAGAAAAGAGTTTTCTGGTCTTGAAAGCTGATGCACTTTTTCCAGCTTCATCAGTATTTACAACTTCTTCTTCACTGAAGCGTCACAGTTTATTATATGTGCCCACCATAAATATCATTTTCAAAGAAATCCAAAAACACAAAATGTGAGAGCTCTCAATTTCTGACAAAAACATTAAATTAAAATTATTTAAATATAACTGGGTCATTTTTGCCCCTTCGCCAATTCATTTCCTCTCTTTTCAGCAACACTTTGACACCCTTCTTTTGTTTACCTGTGAAGAAATTACTGAGTACTAAATTTGTAGCTTTACAATAGTTATTTAGTGCAGAATAATTTCATGTGAGTTTATCGATCTAGTTCAGCATTTATGGAGATAAATGATACTAAAAATGCTCTAATCTCATGTTTGATTTAGTTGTATATTACGTTACAATTTCTTCCATTTGTTGTAGTTCTGATCTCAAGAGATTCTACTACTATAAGACATGATCAAACAAAAATAACTATAAGCATTATCGTTCTTTTAGGCATCACATAACCACATTTCTAAATAGAAGACAATGAGTCAATTATATACTGCTCAAAAAAATAAAGGGAACCTTCAAACAACACAATATAACTCCAAGTACATCGAACTTATGTGACATCAAACAGTCCACTTAGGAAGCAACACTGATTGACAATCAATGATTTTGTTGTCAGCACATACAACTTTGTACAGGACAAAGTATTCAATGAGAATATTTCATTCATTCAGATCTAGGATGTGTTATTTGAGTGTTCCCTTTATTTTTTTGAGCAGTGTATAAAGATGACTTTAGATTCTCAAAATGTGAAAAAAGGCATTAAACATCCCAGAGCGATTTGAGGTATAGTCAGAACAAAATATTCTGTGACAAGACGACTATTTACATATTCAAATAAGAAAGATAGACAGAATATGGCCAAAAACGTAAGAGCATGAAATGATGAAGCAGCAAAATGACCAGCACCCCTTAAATACTCACAGGAATGTAAACGTTACTAAAAACATTAACCATTTCTCTTTTTTTTTTTTTTCCACCCTGGATGATCTTTCATTGCCTGAGAAATCAAGACCTGTTTTTTCAGTGTAAGCATGTGACAACCGTCTGCAAATCCAGTAAATCCTTTGGTAGTCGACACATCCGGATGTCTTCTCTACCAGCTGGACTCAAAAACCCTTTTGCACATGTTGGAGTTCTCCTGATGGAGAGGGAACTCAGAGCCGGGCACAAGCAGCTTTTTAGCCTTTCGTGACATAATGCTCTTCCCTGATGACAGGCTCTCATACCTGGAAAAGTATTCACTAAAAAAACAACAAAAAAAGAAGAAGAAACAAAACGCAAATAAAAGTTAAGGCTTATTGCATTAGCTAAAGGAAAGTCAGACTATTTGGGGTGGAGTTTTCAGCTGATCACTACCTGACAGGGAAGGTAGCCTTGTCCATCTGCATGCACACCAGGAAGGGATATTCAGAGAACTGGACTGTGGTGATGAAGTCCAAAGAGGCTTCTGTGTCAAAGCTGACCTCCACACCAGCCCTCAAAAAGTCCATGTCCACCGTTACGTTGCCAGTGACCACCAAGGCTCCTCTGGAGAGAGAACCAAACAAAAGCACGGTCAACGAGATCAAGAAAAGTGACAGAGTTCAATAGTGAACAGCTCAGTTCATCAGCTTCTTAAAGTCAGGATCGCATGTTGGAGTTACAGCAAAGAACGGTATTCATTGAAAAACTGTTGGATTAAACATCAAATATGATTATTTCTATGCACACGAGCCTCCCAAAATGACATTAAAATAGTTGTCTTTCTTAATACACTGTGTGACCTAAATTTGACTCAAAGTGACATGACAGCATGAGTTAGCTCAGCGATAAAACCGTATTTAAAGGTTTGAATTCTCTTGCGTTCCTCTTAAGCCCCGTTTCATCACCTGATGCCACGAGCCGTCTGATTCAGAAGTGATGACGCGCTCCATTTTCAGCAGCTACTGTCGTGTGTTGACTGTAATGCTTTTAAAATAGAGACTCAGACACAACCCGACGTCGCCGGCACACGACAAAGGGTCCGGGCGTGAAGCGCAATCCTGGAGCACGGCCAGAGAGCCGGTGGAACGGATGAATCAGACGGTACTTATAGACCTGCTAAAGTTCAGATAAACCCAGCATCAACAGAAATCCTGTCAAACTGAGTGGCATGGAAGGAACCTCTAAATTTATCTTCCTTTCAAGGCACCGAGATTGTTTTCTAAGAATTGTGTAAATGTCAACAAGGACTTTGACCTGCGTGTGCATTTAGTCATACGGCGCATATAGCACTTCTTTGACTTGGTGAGTTAATCCATAAATTTACGTGACTGAACTTTGGCCAGGACCCAGTCGCAGAGAGCACATCCTCTGATGATGCAAGCTGTTTATATCAGCGCTTTTGACCAGTACCTGTTATTGACACTGGTTTTTGACTCTCTGTACCACAGGCTTATCTCCATCCCTCCGGAAATGTCAATGGCTAAGCCTCCTTGAAACTCTGCATTCGCCTTCAGACCTGACTGAAGCTGGATGACCTGCAGGATGACAAATCGAAACAAAATACACAAGAGTGAAGTTTTGAGATTAGGGTTGTCTGAGTAAGGAAGACTGTTTCATTGTTAAATTCGTCCATTTTTTATTATTTCTATAATTCTACAAAGACAAAATTCATAGCAAACATTGCAATATTTCTCTGCTGAATTTAAGTTACTTCTAATAGTCATATATCTGGTGATAAACGACTTAGAATGACAATGTTGTTTTGCCGAAACTATAGTCTCAAACTCAAAAAAAGAAATTAACTTCAAATTTGTGGACAATCATTCAGTGAAGGGGATCTCATGTTAAGAAATGACAGGTTTTTTTACTGGTTATAGCCAGCAATAGCATTTTTATTTAAATAAAAACCAAAATGTCTGTAAAAAAAAAAAAAGTAAATAAATAAAATGTTATAACAGATTGATGAAAGTATTATTGTCCTATTTTTGAAAAGTAAAAAGAAATAAAAAAAATAGTCCTTTTTGACAAAAGGTGGTGATGCAAAACTTGTCATCTGCATCAATTTATTTGTTGAAGTGAAATTCACAACATTGAAAACACCAAATTAAAGTTTGGGGGGTTTTTTTTATCTTTTTGGGTGAAATTGTTAATACAGTTGATCTTATTTTAGGCCTTTTTCCACAATTTAATTAGCGGTGTCAGTGAATTTGGTGAGAATCAGATCAGCAGTATTTACCTGAGTGACTGACATTTCCTTAGACAGCATTTTATTTATTATAACAGAAAGGGCACAGAAGTCAAAATGGACAGCTCCCTTTTCAAAAATAGGATAACTACGGCTTCATCAACCTGTTTAAGTGATGGATTCCAGCCCTTCAAACTCTGGTCTCTTTAAGGCTAAAGCTGTTGGGGGCTTGACACAGACATACCAAAGCTCTGGTGAGAGAAGCTTGATATATATGCGCCATATCTGTAAATTAATAGACACCATATGGCGCACATGTTTAGCATGGTTTACGAGCGCCTTTTCTGCTCAGCTTCCAACTTAATAACGTGCTTATTAGGTTGAGTTTAGCTCCATTGTGGTTGGAGCTATTAAAAAAGGGAAATTTAAAAAGCTGGACCTCTACACAGGATATCGTTCTGTTTTCCACAAGAGCTGTAAATAGGATTCCACTTTAAAAAACGCAAATGCTCTCTGTGTTAAGCCATGTACCTCAGAGTGATCCGTGAGCAGGATGAGTCCTTTCACCACGTTCATTGGCTCCCCGGTCATGGAGAACATTTTGGACATGAGGTCACTGTAACCCTTGAAGAACGTGACGGGTCGCAGCTGAACATCGAACAGCAGAGCTGACATGCCAGCGAACGACTCCAGGTCTTCCTCTCCCTCGTCGGGAGTGGCAGCGATGAGAGACTCTAAACCCTGAGCCTCAATCGCCACCTGAAAGACAAAAAGACATGTCAGATTAGCATGCGCCAGATTTTTCTGACAAGGTAATAATAACGACAAAAAAGAAACTTGTGCGTCCTTGTGTGTGCACCTGCAGTCCATGTAGCATTGAACCTTGACTGGCACCATAAATATTCATGTTGCTTCTTCTGAGGATACCAGAGCCTGAGTACAGGATGTCCAAACTGTACGTCGAGGTCACATCAGGAGATTCTGTGGGAACAGCGGGTCATTTTCTTTCAGTCTTTTTGTTATTTATTCAAGACCAATATAAAATGCTTCTGTAGAATACTTTCATTTAGTGATCATTTTAACAGCTTTGATTTTCCATGTCTATTTTCACTAAGTTATAGCCTGTAGAAATAGTATCACATGTGTCTGGTAAAGAGAGCCATAACTTTTGAACTTTTTTCACATCTTGCCACAGTGAATCCAAAACTCTCATTGTTTTTAATCTGGAATTTATATGACACGCCAAGACAAAGTCACAATTGAGTAAAAGTGGTACGAGAGACAAAGTTAAAATGTTTTGACAAGTAAAAATCTGAAATTATAGCATTTTAATCAACTCAAAAATACTCAAAAATAAAATCCAGCTTCACCATCAAGGAGGAGAATGTCAGAGCTACAATGGAATGGAGATATTCAATCTAGCCGTAAGTTCATTAAAAATCTGTTGAAATGTGTGAAAGCTGATATGAACAGACACCTTCCATCAAATCTGACCGAGCTTGATCTATTTTGCATCAAGGAATGGGTAGAAGGTTCAGTCCCTACATACTTAAGGCTGGTAGAGGCAGTACAAAGCTGCAGCTGTTATGCGTTCTCAGGATAGAAAAAATTATTTTTCTGTTACTTACGGGCCATGAATCCGGAGAATGCAGACGATGACCCAACTTTAGCAAAGCGATCATAGTTGTGGGAAATCATGTCCTTTAAAGCTTGTCGAATAATTTTGCTGCAGAAATGCAAGGAAAAACTTCAAAAAAGTGTCCCAAACTATGAACATCACGTCCAAAAAATGTATGGGATCACATCAAACCTGCCAACAAGTTGCTTTTTCACATTTTTTTTTTTTTTTTTTAGAAATGATTTTTAAAATCATGTAAACTTTTCCATTTTGCTTTGTTACATTATTATGTTACATGTATGAGTCTATGTTTATGTTTGTTGGACTGACTGCTCTGTCGGTCTGAGCTTCCTGCATAACAAACCTGGCTGGCATTTGAAAGCGAAGGATGTCTTGGATCTTCGACAGCATGTACTTGTTCATTTCATGCGGCAGGTTTCCGATGGACAGAAGCAGGTTTTTCACCTCGCAGTATGAAGGGTTGCTACTGAGGAGGACGTCAGCAGCAGCAGCTCTCACGTTCTTCTCATAGATTCGTCTGTTCTGGTGGTAAATCCTGTTCACGGTCTGTTTGACCTGGAAAGGGAGAGAAAAGTTTGAGGTCAGTCTACATGCACATTAAACGAGCTATAATGTTTGCTGTGGTTCACCTCTGGCGTGATGAGGTTGACATCATATCTCTCCAGGGCTGTCAGGGCAATGATGCTGTAAGATCCCACCTCCGACTCTGCAAACTTCGTGAGGATGGGAATGGCCTCAGGAAGCAGAGAGTTCTTCAGAGCCAGGAGGTACATCTGGACCTCGGACTCAACCTGCGTGCTTTCAGGACCTTCCAAAATCATCTTCTTCACCTGCACCACTGTCTGAAACGGAAAAATATTCAACCTCAAAACCAATTCTCAGGAGAGCTAGACAAATTCTGGTACCATACAGAAGTGTAGAGCAAGGCATAAAATTCTGGTAACTTTAGCTTTATTTTTAAAGATTTTCCTGGAAGCTCACCGATAAATCACAGCTTCCTTCCAGACACAGCTTGTGGACCAGAGCTCCCATGATGATCACCACAGATTCTTTGATCTCCGTGCTGCTGATCTTTCCCTTAGCAATGTTCTGCCGACAGAAGATTTTTACTTTTATTGAAAAGTAAAGCACTTACAGTGCTGCATAAATCTTGTCATTCCCCTTCCATTTTTCACATTTTGTCAACCAGGAAATTCAATAAATTTTGTTGGGAAATGGTGTTATAAATTATGAATAAGCCTATATTTGTAACATGGACATGATTTTCAATTTGTTTTCTAGTTAAAGTCTAAAAAATGTGAGATGCATTTCTACTCAGAAGTTTTAAAAAAAAGTGACCCAAACTATGAACATCACATCCAAAAATGTATGGCATCACAGCAAACCTGCCAACATGTTGCTTTTTCACATCTTTTTTTTTTTTTTTTTTTTTTTTACAAAAGATTTTGAAAGTCATGTAAACTTTTCCATTTTGCTTTCGAGCATCAACAAAATCTGAGCACATGTCAAAGCTCTGCATCACACCTACCAGCAGAGCCTGGAGCATTTTCTCGTTGGGATGGGAGGCAAAGCCACATGCATAGAGAAAACGCTCCTGCAGAACCGAACCCTTTGCGTCAGTGAAATTAAGAAACTCAAGCATGGCATCCAGAGACGCAGGGGTTTGAGAAGAAGTCACCGCATCGACCACCTGAGGTCTGACAGAAGCAGAAAGTAATTAAAGCAGCGAATGTTAACACTTTGGTAGGATAGTTGCATTCGCACGTTCTTAGAATGTAACATTTTCAGGTTAAGTGAGAAGCACAGTCATAAAATCAATCTATATATAAAAAAGGTAGGATCTTGTTTACAGGGTTGTCTTGCTGGCACTTTTCAGAACTTTGAGAATCTCGTCCTTGGACGCCTTCCTAATGCTCTGGATGAAGCCCAGGAAGCTGCGAGGAGTCGTGGCTTTGGACAGGCTCGCTGGCTCCAGCTGCTTCTGCACCGCCTGCCAATGTTCGAAGAGCTAAGCGTGGGGAACACAGGGGGCAGAAAAGGATTAGAGGACATATCATCTTCAGTCAGTGTTTCAAGTACGAAAATACACTCCGTCCGATTAGTAACGGTGCGTTATAAAACTCATTTTGTCATAAACACTTGTCCAGCTTGTCAGAGAATGTGTAAAAAGACAAGAATAACTGGATGAATTATAATCCTGTGCTGTTGCTTTTTACAATCAGTGAATTAAAAGAAGTTTGATGTTTAGCTACTGTTATTGGGAGTACCAAACACAAAAAAGCCATTTGAGAAACTACTAAAAGTGGATACATGTATCATTTGCATAGCTCTTCATTTTCAATTAAGCTCCATTTTGTTTCAATGCTGGAAGTTGATGAATGCGTGAGGAAAAAAAACATGATGGGAACATATGGCAGTCAATGTACATTACAAAGTAGAGATAGCAAAGTCTGCGGGTAAAGTACGAGTTCAAAGGTAAAGTCAATAGAAATGTTGTCTAAGATCAGTAAGGAGACACAACAAACTGGCACCCAACACAGAGATTTAAAAGCACTCTGTCAAGACTGTAACCTGCCAGTAACACGGATGTTTGAACTAACCATTTTCCAACCAGTTGTCATTGTAATGCATAAAACTAACCAATCATGCGGCCATGTTATAAAAGCAGTGAATGAAAGCAGCTGAAAGTCCATATAATCAGTAGGATTTAAAAGCACTGCAGGAATCTTGTTGTGAAAATTTTATTCTGTCAATTCGTCTTTCATTTGGGTAGAGGTCTTAGAAAAAATATTTTCTGTTATCAAATCTTTGATGGCTTAGGAAAAGTCCACTGGCTTCACTTTCTCAAATATCACCCAACTTATCTTTTGCTATCTAGCAGGATTCTCTGCGTAGGAAAGTGTTGTGCTCCATGTGTTGCCAGTAAACGCACATCAATTTGACATGATTTAGTTCAACTGAATAGTCATCCTCTCTGCAGCTTCAAACGACACGCTACCCATATCTGGGAGTCCCTTTCAATTTATGAGGTGTATCAAAAAACAGAATTTTAAAACGACTTGCCAGTTTTGAAAAATCACTGGAAAGGTCAATTGTGATTTATTTTGACTTTGAATACTTTCTTGACTTATGGGAGGTTTTTCTGGCTCTAGAATGTGACATTTGTTCATTTGAAAACCTCAGTTGAGTTCATTTACCATTTATCATATTTACCCTTTCAGGATATTTTGAAGTTTTCTTATGTGGATGAAACAAATCTCTACCATCATGCAGTAATTTCTAAACCAACCCATCTTTGTGCCTGAGTACAGAGTGAAGATATAGTGTGTGAAGAATACTTTGAACTTACTGAAGGACAGCCATTGCATTGGGTTTTTAGCTTCTCAGGAACAACACCAACAGCTGCCAGTTTTTCATCTACTGACTTGACGACTCCCGCAATGTCCTTTCCAGCCGCCTCAAAGGGTCCGGCCTCTTTACCCAGCAGCACCAGGGATTGCCTAGGAAACAATAATGTGTACATATAGAGTTTCCAATCACAGAGCTAGTTATGCCAAACCTAAACATCTTTATATGTTTAGGTTATAAATATATAAAAATGTGTTCACCCATTTTTTTAATATGGGTAAAAAAAAAAAAAAAAAACACAATACAATTGAATTCAACCTAGATAACCTTATATTACTCTATTACCTGGATAGGATTTTAGCAGCAGTGGATCGGTGAGCATTAACAGCCAGAAAGTGAGTTTCTTCAGCCTCTGCTGACCGGATGAAACCATCTTCAAGTTTAAACACTGTAACAGAACTGGACTTCCTATTTACACCCAATACCTGGATGGGAGGAGATATTAAATGACATTTTAGAACTTTACAACTGATCACTTCTTCTGTAAGATGAGGAGTTGTTCTGAAAGCTGACTAACCGTACTATGTGTGGTAAATCCGGTCTCTGAAGTCTTACACGTCTCCAATAATTTGGTTCTTGTAACTTGAACTTGTGTTGCTTGATACTGAACTGTGCACCTCCCAGAAACATCATTCTGTTGTACGACATGGTTTGAGTTTATTCACAAATTTGCAAGCATTAATAAAAAAATAAATAAATAAATTATACAATCACTTCTGGTGAGTAAATATTGCAATCCTCTTTACCTCAACAACTTTCCCGGTATGGATCTGAAACTGCAATAAGCTGCTGAGGCCTCTTTTTAAATTCTTGATGGTTGCAGGTTCTGACCAGTAGGAATAGAACGCTTTTATCTACATGGGATGCATAAGAAAGAAAGCAACACGTCAAAAGAGAAAAATATGCTTTGAAATGATATGCAGCAAAACTTTGACCTGCAGATAAATTAGCTGCAGCAAAGCAGCCTTCACAAAGGCATCCAGGGTGTCAGTTTCCTATGGTACATTTGTGTTCTCAAACATATGTGCATAGTTATGACATCAGACACTATTTACATTATATGTTACTCTCTGGAGTCCAGATCAAAACCACACTCAGACTATTACAGCATTAGCACCCATAATTACAGAATGAGTCTTTAACAGCTACTTAGTTAGAAGTAAATTGTTGATCTTCTGATGCCCCTAACAATAATATTTAAGGACTGTTTAAGACAACTATTAGTTTGATACTTTACTATTGAACCTCTAATGGTAACAAGATATGCATATTGATAATGCTAAAGAGCCAGAATTGAAATACGTCAGACATTTCTCCAGCACATGTAGTAAAGTAGTTTTGTGTGAGCTTTGTGACATTTCACTGAAATTCATCAAATCTTGCAGTCATGTAGACCTGACTGCCAACTTTTCATTGCCAGCTATCAACGCTGTGACTGAGGCTAATGATGATTCAGTAAATGTTGAAAATTAAAAAAAAAAAATGGATTAAACTAGAAATGTTGAGCCCATCATTATCACAAAAATGACTACAATGATATTGCTGTGTTGAATAAATAAAATTAGGAGTAATCATGAGGTAATTTGTTGAAGTTCGTATGTTAAAAGTTAGACAATTTCACTTTTTCAATAGATTAGATCGTCAAAGACTGAAATATGTTGATGATCAGTCAAAGGAGACATTTTGGTATAGTGCATAAATAAAACTTTTGTCCATTGCTAGTCTTTGACCATAAGTGGATGCATCTGAACCTATTTTCTACCATTTTCTTTCACTTTAAAAACTAGCTTTTATGAACCGAGAGTGGATTTTCCATGTGTGGCATTTTACCATTCAGTTTTTTTGGGAAGTTATCTTGGACTCATTCAATGATGAGACCGAGAACCTTAAGCATTAAATATAGTTAAATAATTTCCTGCATTATTTACCAATTAGAAATTGGCAAAAATATAAATGTTGACTAAGTTCTATGTAAAGCTTTTTTAAGAGCTATGCTTTTATATAAGAAAAGAGAAAATGACTTCCATTTTGCTGTTTTAAAACAAAAATAAAGCAATCTATTATCGCCACATGAACCAAAACCCAACCATTAAGTGCAGAGATAAAACAAGTTTCATCAAGTAAAATGAAAGTTCACTGGAATTAAACATTTTTGAAAATCAAAGTGGCTGCACAAATCCCTTTAGAGATTGTACAGGCCACCAAAACGTTACCTGCCAAACTTCTCCAAACAGGGGTTCAGTTTAGCTCAGTGACACACTGAGCTAAACTTCCAGGTCATGAATGTAGAAAGGAGCCAATTACATCATCCTACAATGTTTCCTTTACAGTATGATATTTATTTGTGGTACTCAGCCACAATATCAGATAGAACTTCCATAAATAGGCTGTCTGCTGCTCCTGTGTGTTATTCCTCCCCCTTTCTGACTGGTATAAATAATCTGACACCAGTGGAGACTCGTCTAACCGTTTGACTGACAAAAAACAACAAAAAAAAAAGGTTTCTTCTTTAGTGGAAACCTTAAAATCAATTCTATCCTGTCTGCACTGTATAAAAGACAGGAAGAAAATGTCTTAGAAAGATTTCTGAGAAGAGAGGATGCGTTTATTTATTTTAATATAAAATTTATGTTACAGTACGGTGGTTCTTATAGGATAAAGTCAATCTAAATATTTTCAAAGTCTGCTTTAAGCTACGGAAGAACAAATTGGTACTTGGAAGAAAACTGTTTGACAATAAATTATGAGCCATTTATTTAAATTTCCAAGCTTTACAGCAGTTTATTGTGGACATAAGTGACATTTTCTGATAAGTCTTTCAATAATGAATATGACAATTTCCTTTCTTTGTCATTTCAAACCATGTTACTGCATTTTGAAGAATCCAACTTTGGTTTTGTCGAAAACACAAAGCTGAGAGATGAGAAGAAAATGCAACAAAGTAAATTGCACATCCTAAACAAACTGTGTTCAGAAAAAACCTACAACAATTTTCATTAAAATGCATGCTTAAAAATGAGAGAAGGAAAAGTGGATTAGGTTTTCAACATGGCAGCCAACCTTTAGACTATTTTAAGGAAAACGCATGCAGATCCAGAAAACAGATGATAACAAAAGAAAGTGCAATTTTAATTTTTAAGCATGAATATGTAAGGAGCCACTTAAAGGAGAAGAGTTCTTTAAACATATCGCATTAAATCAGGGCGTGGGAGAGAAAGATGGTAAAATGAGAGACAGGCTTCAGAAAAGCAACCTTTGTCTATCATGCAACATGTGGGATTTGGAAATGTTGGCATCCTTTTGGAAATATCAGTAAATGTAAACACCTACATTATTTAATTGATGTAGCTCAACAGCAGTCTGTTGTTCCAGCAGCACTACCTGCTAATATAAGATGCTAGAAACGGCTTAAAATGTCCTCTGTTGTCATTTACAACTATTCTCTCATAAACACAGTCTGGCACACCCTCTTATCACAATATTATTGTATACTCAGGAATGACAGTCTACAATAAAATATTGCGAGTGTTTTTTTTTTTTATGAATCATTTTATAATTTTAAATATAGTTTATTCAAGACTCAAAAAATCCTCAAACCTTTTCAGCACTACTAAACACCTGGAATGGAAACAATAAGTTGTTTTTTTTTGTAAACTACTAAATCTACTACTCACACCATTAAGATCTCCATTCAGGTCAATTTAATTTGAAGTCTCCTTTATATCTGGAGTCAACAGGTCATCAAAGATACTGACATCACTCACATTAATAGTTTACCTCGGTAAGATATTCTTCCATCAACCTACAACCATTTTTTTTTTTTTTTACTCTGACTCATTCATAAATTTAGACATTGACCTTCTGAATCAGTTGACCTTTGATAAACGCACACACAATTCTGGTATTTCCCCTGCCAGCATCATCACTTTAACACTATGCAAGTAGAAAAAAAAAGAAAATTATAACGCTCTGAAGACATCCGCCTGGCTTTCCTCCACTCCTGCACATGCCTGCCTATCAGTACTTGTGTACTACAGATAACTTTTTCAAGGATTGCTCCGTGGCTATAGTAAAAGGTGTGTTATATCTCGGGTCAAAAGCTATTCTGGACACTCCACTTAATATCATTGCAAGCAACTGCAGACACTGTATCTGCAGATGTTAAAAATGAGCAGTAGTGTTGAAGTTCTCACCTTCCCGTTTTTCAGATGCACCAGGAAAGGTTTTGTTAGAGCTGCTAGATTGGTTTTTCCCAAGATGCTTTCGGTCGTGGCTCCATGAAGGATGTTGTTCTTCTCTGACCTCTCAGTCACAGGCTCAATTCTCACATTTGAGATCTGTTGAAGAGAGTGACCTCTTAAAGAAATCATCAAATGTACTTTTATTCTAAAGGAGAACCTTATTTAGACAACAGTCATATTTTGGGGCCACATACAGCCAGCTGAATCAGCTGGTCATCCTTGGTGCTCGGATCTCTCCATACAAGGTTGATGTTCACTTCGCTTGAGATTCTGTAGCCGGCACTGCCCTCCTTTGACCCCCGAGCCTTGTCCAGATGGAGCTCAGTGGTGTAGCTGAATTTGTACAGCTGGTTGTTGTTTAGCTGGGGTCCAGCAGCAGCAGCAGCAGCAGCAGCACCTGGAAAAACAGGAAATGCAACTTGAAGCAAAGTTAAAATGAGAAGGCGATACATCTAACTTACCACTGTCAATGGAAAATGACCATAAAGTGTAAGTAACTGAAAGTTTAGTCATTTATTAAAGATGTTCTGTAATCAAAATTGTTTTAACATATTTTTCATAGCGCATCCAGCTGAAACAGTTTTGCTTAGTGCAAAATAGTGCCAAATATTTTTGTTGGTGTGTTTGAAAACAATCTTCTCAGAAAACCTTAGCATCCAAGAAAAACTAAGAATTGTTTTCAATATAATTTTTTTTTTCCTGATCAACAACAACAACAAAAAATTACTTGAAGCAGCCATAAAAACACATCATTGGACTTTCCCCATCATATTTCAATTCCTACAGTCAATTGAATTTAATTCAATTCAATGCATTATTGAGAGGCAATTCACAACAAATACCATTTTGAGACACTTGGAAAAGATTGTTATAAAGTAATTCTTTTCTTCTAATCAATAAATAGTTTCTATTGATTATTGAGAAGAGCAGATATTATTTTCAAAATACTGTTTTGTAAAAATATCTAAATTTCAAGATATATGTATGTATTTTTCCAGCTCTATCAGATGTGAACTTCTGGATTTATTGAAAAAAAAAAAATATTTTATTAATCCATCCAAACTTGGTAAAGTAATATTAGGTGTAACTGAAATTCAGACACCTTGTTCTAGGACTCACTCCTTGTATCGTCTCATTCTTCTTAGTGGATAGCGGATATGAGCTGATTCAATCATTGAACTGGGTGTGTTTCAGTAATCTCCTGCTTGCTGCATTAATGGCAAACCCTCTGATAGATGTGTCATTCGGCCATGAGGGAATACACACTGACGTGTCACTTTCTGATTTCATCACCGGCTGCCTGCGCTAAACTTTCACCAGACGAAATTCAGGGTCAATTTGTTGCATCAAACTTCCTTAAATATTTCAGGGACTTGAAAAGTCAACTGTCAGCAAGCTTATCGTCTGACATTTCTCCTTCTGACTGTTTCTAAAAGATGATCTCTGACTATGAGCGTGATGGAGATTCCCAGCCTGCATTGATTCATTCATTCACTTCTTTCCCAAATCCAGACTGAAAAACTTAAAGCTGCTCAGAAAGTCCAACAACAGTTTCCAAGTTCTGAGCAAAGTGTCCATGTTTTAAGATAACAAACTAAGAACCAATAGTTTTGCAGGCTGAAGGTGAGCCAGTTGTCTTCAGTCAGCTGTCACCTGAAGGACTGCTGGCATCGAAGCATCTCAAGAATCAATTCACTCACCTTTGGTAGAAGCTGTGACTGCGCAGAGCAGCAAAACGGCCTGAGCCAACATTGTGCGTCCTCCTCTCCCTGCAGCCAGGTGATCCGAACCCCGAAAGCCTCTGGAGTGGCACCAATGAAAATGCCAAAAAGAAAACGCAAAGCGAGCCAGAGCCTCTTGTGTCCTGCTTTATCTGAGGGGAGGGCAGACTCCAAACTCCACGCTCAAGTACTAAGTACGAGATAACCCGCAAATCATTAACCAGGGCAGCACAGATTTGACAGGAACTGCTGCTGTCTACAGATGCGCGAGCAGCCAGGTGGGTCATTTATTTTAACCCAGCGAGGCCGTGTGATCGATTAATCTGATTGATTGGCTTCGTCATAAGCGTGAGATCGCAAACCATTTTTTTTTTTTTTTTTTTTTTTTTTTTTTGTGGCTTTAAAGCACAGAACACACTTTCGAAAGCTGAACTAAGCTTGTGCAAAGTTAATAAGACGTCATTTATGATGATTGCAGTTACCATATGCAAAAGTCTTCGTGCCGGACACCTTTCACCTAATTTCCCCCTGGAGATGAACATTCGGCACTTTGTCAAGTTACGTCTGCAGGAAGTGGGAAGTCCAGCCAGAGAAACCAGCTCGAATTACAGCTTTCCCACTATAGAGGTGTCAAGTCTTTAGGTTGAGCCGTTTTTTGCCGTCTGCAGTATTTGCCTCGAGTCTCAAGCTCTTTGAATCAATCGTTTAAATTATGTGTTGATTTGCGTTTTTGTTGGCCATGCAGTCAAAGGGGTCATGCGAAATATGCCTATTGTTTATTAGATGTGTTTTGTCATTTATGTTTATATACAAATTCTATTTTACTATTTTTTGTAGTAGAAATATAAAAAAAATATTTAAAAAATATTAATAATTCAATAAGCAATCAAATGAAAAAAAATATACTTTGACTACAAAAAGATGAGAAGCAAACAACAACAAAATAAAAAAACAAACAAAAAAAACCCCTAAGAAATTAGGATCCCCAAAACTTATTTGGGGACCCTAATAAATAATGTTTTTGGATGAATAATCCACGTCTCTTTATTGTCTTGCCTTTTGATAAATTAATTTAAATAAATTTTAATTACACTAGTCAGCCAGCAGATGTCAGTGTTTGTCTGTTGCTCTGTTATCGTTCTCTGTCCTGAGTTTTCAGTTCCTCTAGGTCAGGGGTCTCCAACCCCAGGCCTGAGGGCCATTGTCCTGCAAGTTTATAATGTGTCTCTACTTCAACACACCTGAGTCAAATACTCAGCAGGACTCTGGAGATCATGAAGCATTCTGAGGAACTGAATCTGCCTTTTGATTCAGGCGTGTTGGACCAGAGACAGATCTGAAAGGTACGGGACATTGGTCCCCCGAAGCCTGGATTTGGGGGGCCCTGATGTGGATTAAGCTAAACTCTGAAATAAGCCTGATTAAAAACAAACACAATATAACATAATCAGTGAGGTTTGCATGTTGTTACCAGCAGCTAGTTCATTTTCATATGCTATAGGTCCATATAGCAATTTGTGTCAAAAGAACATATCTGAAAATCACCCATGAACTTCACCAAGTTTGTCCATCAAAGATTTTACAATAACTGTTGTAATTCTCAGAGAAGTGCCAAAAAAAAAAAAAAAAAAAAAAAAAAACAGCAGAGAGGTTGTGGCTAACATGTTTAGCTAGCGGTTTTTCACAAAATATGTGTGTACAGACATCACTAGGAGCAAATGTCAGTTCAAGTGAAAAGTATGATTTCATCAGTTTGAATAAGCGTGGTATTATTCACTTTAGAGGTCAGAAAAGAAGCAGAGATTACGATAGCTTCAGGGCAAAGGTCAAAGCTTACGTTTAAATCAATTCCCTGATAGCACAACATAGCAGATAAGCTTTATTCACATTATCTCAACTGAAGATTGTGTGTCTGTCAAAAAAAAAAAAAACACAAAAAAAACCCCACTGCATTTATATTTCCTTAACAGGTTAAATAAAAATAAAATTCCACCACAGACCAGCTTTCAGCCACTTCCTCTCTGTCACATAAATGGCTGCAGGTCAGAGAAACAGGAACACAGAGGGAGGATGCGGTGCTCTCTTCTGAGCCATGTTTTTAAACAATAATTAAAAGTAAAAAATGTTTTAATATTTAATCTTTCTCCTGCAATGTGAAATTAATTATTTTATAATTAATTGATTTTATTATGATAAAAATATATTTTACCATTTTTAATTTGAGGATCTAACTTTGCTTAACTCCTATTTGCCCTATTTGTCATTTGTTAGAACAGAAGGATAATAACACTGAAAATGCCAGAAATACTCGTTTCAAACACTAGGTGGAAGGAGAGAGTAGTGTTACACACTCAGTATAAGGAAAACAGCTCATTTGTTAAACTTACTAATAAGAAAATGCAAGCCATGATGTTTGTTATTATTTTGTTTCTAACGGTGATGGAGACATTTTAAAGAGAAAATGAAAAAGAAAAATGTTTAAATGGATCTAAAAGTATAGGCAAAGTAACAAAAATACTCCATGAATGTTTTGCATTTTTCTCATTACAACCTCAAATATATGTGTGGCATGTATATGTATTCAACCCTCTTTAATCTTGCGCAGTCTACTTTGTGTGAACCATGGATGTGCTGAAGAGAAGTTTCTGTTTTCTCTTTTTCTTCTTCCCTCCCTTTCCATCTGGTTCTACCACAGGCTGTGGAGGGGCAGGGCTGTCCAGCTGCAGATATTTTGTGATATTCTGTTGTGTGATGTTTTCATGTTTCCTAAACTGGTCGTTGTTGAAAATGAGAATTTGTTCTCAATCAACCCGGTAAACTAAAGGTTAAATAGAACCAGAGCTACTATAAAAAGGTTGAAATCACAGCATGTTCATGTATAAAAATGGCTGAAATCCAGGCAACAAAACTCTGGCAAAACCTGAAAGTTTATATCCATATACTCCTGTCATCTAAGGTGATAGAGAGGATCTGGAGCAATTTTGCAAAAAAAAAAAAAAAAAAAAAAAAAAAGGTAACAAAAAAACCAATAATTGTAAAACTAGTAAAAAAATTATTTATCCTTTTCTTCCACTGGACTACTTTATGTTGCTGTGTGAAATCCAAATAATTTATCCCAGTTGGCTTGGCCTAATCTCATGCCATGTTTTGTTTTGGTTTTCAGGTATCCTGTTTTGCTCCTGGTGTTGTTTCGGTCAAAAGGATATAAAAACCGTTCCTTTCCAGCTTCCTGTTTGCATTCCAGTCCCCCTCACTAACACAAAATCTCAATGAAACGAAACCAGAAAACGTACAAGGTGACATTTATTCAGATCTTTGCAAACATTTACATATTTTACAATGTAAAGTCACTGGAAATAGAAAATGCACCATATCTCAAATGACATTTATGAAAGGAACTGTCTAACCCTTAAAGGGTGATAACTATTATAATGAGAAACATACATCAGAAATTTTGTTTTTGTATTCAAGTCACAATACAGAATTTTACAGCCAAAATTGAGAATCTTAGCAATTTTACTTCGGTCAACATCTTAGAGTTGAATGAGGAAGTATTTATTTGTTTTCCAAGAAGACGTTTGATATTTACAAGAATTAACGGAAAACAAAAGAAAAGAAAAACAGATTATAAGCAGAGATCACAAATATGGCACTAGATGGTGAGAGATAATGTGATTAGCAAACACAGACAATCAGAAGCTTTCATTGAAAATTAAAAAAAAAAAAAAAATTAGTATTTTTAAAAACCATTTCTGGTTTATTAAAGTATCTACATGAAATCCAGTGAACTGAGGAAACAAATGTTTAGAAATGACAGACAGTTTGGTCTGACAATGACTCAGTTCAGCCCATTATGATGCAAATCATTTCAAAGCAGAGGGAAGGTTTCCAATAAGCCCGCTGCTGGAGCATGAAAGGACTTTTTACATGCAAACACAGAAACAACTGTATCCCGGCGCAGACTGCTTTCAATATCCTCCTCAACCAAAACTGCTGGTGGAAAAGCTGGAGTTTTATGAGCCGGCTGTAAATCGTATCTACATGCTGTTAAAGGGGAGAAGGGAATCAGCATGCAGTTAATTATGGCACTTGAGAAATTACTTTAAAAACATCCGGCTGAAGTCGGCGATATCAACGAAGCGGTAATAAGCCAACACCTGTGTCACAATTAGCTTGATTTCATCAATGGGAATATGTGATTTGTATTAAAAATGAAAAAAAATTAAACTCACTAATATCTCCAGTTGTTCCTTCCCAATTAAGAAAAGACGAACAAAACCAAAACGCTGAAATTGACTTCATCATTGTTTCATGATGATTAAAGTGCTTTGAGCTGAATTTGGATTACACACTGCATCCATGCATTTGGACCTTTTCTGTCACTGATGAGCTTTTTAAACTTTACGCTAATCGGTGACATGACGCTGTAATCCCACAGAAAACTCTTTACTAAAGTCACAGTAGCTTAGAGCAGAGTCCATTAAACGCTGAGCAAAGTGCCGACCAGCCAAGTCAAGTGTAATAATTCAATAAACACTGTGGAATACTAAATCAAAGACATTTAGGGGAGCCAGTGATCCATCGGAAGCCAAACGGCATGCGGTGCATTTCCACAACTTCTTTCATCTGTGCACACAATCCTTCCATCCAGCAGTTACAAGCTGCAGCTGTAAAAACTCATTTTCAATCTCACTTTAGTTCCTGTGGCACAAATCACCTCTCTCCTCAGCTCCTCCATGCAATCTTTTTACTTTTAGAGCTGCTTGTATGGGGATTAATGAGACTGTTTATGATGCTCTGCATCAGAGCTCTGAACAGATTTCAGAAACAGCATTTCATTTAAAACGACTCGTATCAGTGTGTAATTAACTATTTACATGAGACTGGTGGAATCTTGGCTGATGGTGTCCAAACTTCAGTTCTGCAGAGAAAAGACGAAACAAAACTCAGTCCAAACACGTGAGGCGGAAAGGGAAAAGTCTAGAGAATACAATGCAAGCAGAGAGACTGAATCGTTCTGTGTTTACCTGATGCCTCTTTCCTGCCACTGTGTGATGGTCTTAGGTGAACAGACTGCACACAAACAGAAGCCAGAGTTAGAAGAACAATGCCTCCTTAGGTTTGCAAATAATAGAACAGCACAAAGTAATACATAATTACAAAGATTAGGAAAACCCCTTCCTGATTTTTTGTTCTGTAAAAAACTAAAGTCTACAAAAAATGTCTCAAAAAATAGACCTTATTTAACATTTAATGCAGCACAAATGTTTGATTTTATTAATGTAAACATATGAATTTAAGACAGTATGCTGTCAGAGGACAAACTCCTTCCAAGAGGCCTTACTGATCTTTCTTCGTGGCATTGGTAGTTTTGTCAACGCAAAGTAATTTAAGACCTGGTGAAAATCTGGTCCTGTTTAAGACTAGCTAAGGTCTATAATTAAGAGGATTATTTTTTATGACTTTTTGAGACCCCGCAGAAACCCAGTAAGTATGTTTGGTGTGAAACAGCTGGCCCGCTCTCTCACCCACTCCTCAAAATCGTGATGGGAAAGTCAAGAGAACGTGCCAATAAAGTACAGGCGCATTCAAGACGCTTACTCTGCGTGAATGAGAAGCATATGATGTACATGCCTAAATAAGTTACGAACAGCTGGGACTGTGACTCGCAAAGCCTGATGGGAAACAATGTTTATCTCGTCACCAAGAACAATGAGGGTTGATAATATCACCAAAGTTGAGGTTAACTTTAAAGCTTATTTTCTACAAGGGTGCCAGGAATTAAGGAGCGCTATGGAACATTTTGTCCAGGCAACTCAGAGTCCTGCGGCTGGAACTCGCATCCCACTTTTTTGCAATGAACTATTGTCACTTACCAGCTTTCTCTCACAGCTTCAATGTCGCTCACAAGATTCTGTGCCAAACAGATCCCAAATATCTAAGAACAGACACAAACAGACCAGATTAGGAAGATATGAGACACAGGAACACATCAGATGTAAGATGGTTTTTTTTCGCACACTTCCCCACCTGCAGTAATGCAATTCCGATGAAGATGCCCGCCACCACGGTCAGGTTGTCTTGAAGCCACCTCTCAAACTGTGGGACGCAGCCTTTGATGTAAATGAAGTTTCTCTGCTCTGAGTCCTAAAAGAAAAACCACACATTCGTGAGTTAAACCATGAATTATTTTGATTCTTATTTCATCCAGAAGTACTGTCGGGTCTGCATGTTCTTTTGTAATCCTTAGCGTCATGGTTACCTTTGATGGGAGCACATGGCTGTATTTTGATCTCTTGGTCTCCCTCTGAATGAAATCCCTCTAATGTTCCTCACTTGTTAACAATAACTCAGCTCACCGTTTTTCCTGTTCTGAGTCTTGTTAAAACTGTCCCACTGCAGCTCAAATGCAAGGCCAGGAAAACAAACAAAGCCTTCCCCTTACATTTCACTGCTATGGAGAACAGCCAAAGCTAATGACGGGGGGAGGGGGCGTGAGGCTCAATTTGCATTGCATTGCTGCCGTGTGAGTAATACCACACGCCGCCCTGAGTACTGATGGAGAGCCAGCTGCTTCGTTCTGAAGACGGAGGAGTTTGGAAGCGAAATGAAAGAGGATTATTGTGACCAGGGTGGAGCTGCCGATGAGCTCACGCAGCCTGGGGCCAAAGAACCGAGAGTCGTTCACATTCTGCCCTTTGCACTGTTATTGCCGCAAAAGCTTTCTGGGTGAATACCACACTGTAGTTTCTACAGTTAAGAACAAAAATTATAAGCTTGGAGGATTTGGATTTAAAATACATTTTCATTTGATCAAGAAGGTCTGATAGGAAATGAGAGAGGCGGCAACCAAAGATAACGAAACAATTAAAAAGAGTATAATTTTGTTTTAAAAAGTAATTATCTTTTTGATTTCCTTTTAATAAAAAAAAAAGGGCAATTAAGACTTGTATGCTCTTTCAAATAATCAGGGAAAAACATGTTTTTTGGCATTAGCAATAGCTAACTGTGCTTCCACCTGATGGATCGTGAGTTTTAGCTCCCTCTGCTGTTATTTTTACCAGATTCACTCCCAAACCATAATACTACAGCCATGTACATAGTTCAGAGTTTGTGTTTACAACTCACCGACTTTGCACGGATGTCGTATCCACACTGAGTGTTAATGACGTCCTCCTGTGAAAAAAGGAAATGGTTTACAATTTAATTGAATTAATCATATCGCTGCAGTTTGAATGGAAATAGAGGAAAAAAAGTTGATTTTGGTAAAATGTATGTTAAAACAATTATTTTTATAAAATTTGGATTTATTACTACATAAAAAAGTTAGTAAATTCAGGTGTGGAGGGGGGGACACAAAAACAAGAAGTGTAAAAATCCTTCTTTTAACGTTTATAGGCCTCCTATCAGTTATTATTAAGCTCTCCAGCACTTATTTAGGATGTTATTAAAATGATATAATTTGTGCTACCAATTTAAACCTTTGATTATAAAAAAAAACGAAACTTTAAAAATGTTAAATTTACTTGCATATTTCTCTCCTTACAACTGATATGGATAAAAAATATTTGAACTTTTCAGAAATCTCTAGCAGCTTCAAGTTAGTAAAATCCAAGCTTTTACACTCTAAAAAATGTGAATGACGCAAACTACAAGCTATTCACCAAAAACATGACTTACATGTTTTTTATATACTTATATTTAAAGTTATAAGCATATAACTTTAAATAGTTCACGGTATTAAAATGTCAATTTGAGACTATCCACTTAGAGGTAAAATGAAATAGCAATTAGAGCATGACTTATTAATTCAGACTTCAACATCCTGTCAATTGTAAATTATGTTTAGAATTATGTTTTTATTGGCAGAGAAAGAAAATATTTTTGATTTATATTTTTACAAGCAATTTCTGACAGCATTTTGACAAGTTACAGTTCTGCCTTATAGTAATAATAGCGCAGGACTGGAACTTTAAGGTGTGTTTTTTTGGGTCCAATATAGTTGTTACTATAGTAACAACTGTAAGAGTTATTCGATGATCTGCAATCTTCCACATTGCTGCTAGATGTCCCTACATCCTCCAAACTCGACTTCTGACGGACTTAGCAACTTGTTTCCAGTGGAGCTAAAACATGATACCGAGCAGCCCTTTCCTTATCATCACAGTTTTATCAAAACCATTTGAACAAACAAAGCTCATTTTAGCGAATTATGACAGAAATATTAATCAAATGTATAAACTATATCACTAAAAATGATTGAGTCTAGCCGTCAGTCTGAGAATTGCTACAGTTATTCATGATGCTTTTCTGCAGGACCGGGACAGCAGGTCCTGCAGCTGCTTTCATTAAAAAGAGTGCTTTGCTGCAATATTCTCCTCCCTTCTTCTTTCAGACTTTCCTGTATGCTGAGTCTGAGGGAAATAAGCATTGACGCTTCAACTTCCTTTTGGAAGAACGCCATCACAGCTGACATTGTCAGGCAGCTTTCTGTCATCTGGAAAACCTTTACAACATGGTCTCCAATACTGGCCATGTTTCCTACTTCATCTAAACTCTTAAGAGAAGAATCAACATACTGTGCTCGTTGCTGTGCGTTACTAATGAGACTAAGGAATGCTTATAAAAAATACATACAGCTGGATCTTTGGTGCAACAGGAAAAGGGCACTCCACATTTCTCACGACTCGGGTTGGAGTCGGTGCAGTTGAAGTAAATGTTCAAATTCCAGTCATCAGCTCCAAAAGCTCCACAGCACTCCCACTGCAAGGTCAGAGACATGTAAACAAAGCTTGAGATGAATGTCAAAAAGTCCCACATCGCTGATCGGCACAGGGTCAAATAGTATCGGGGAGAAATCAGAGAAGGGACTGAATAAAGCTAGTGCTCACATATTCCTGTGTGAAGTCAATCAGGTTTTGAAGATCAATGTCGTCCCTGTAAGCTCGAATGTTGTTGTTAATGAAAAAGTTCAGCTGATTCTTTATCCAGTCCTTGAAAACGAAGGCCAGAACACCTGCGGTCAGCTCCAGAAAGAAGATGATGCCCAGGAACACTGAGAACTAAAATACAAAAACAGTCACCATTTTAACACCAAGATAACATCAATAAAGTAAAAGTGGAACGAAATCTCCGAACAAGCCTGGAGGCAACATACAAACTTGAGAAGAAATGAGTTCTCCCGGAGCGCTCCAATGCAGCCAGCGAAACCGAGGATGAACATCACTCCCCCGACCACGAGAAAGAGCCACACCGGGTCAAAACCCCCCAGGTCCGTGATGGATGAGATGTTGGAGAGAACACCCTGGGGAGGAAGCACAACCTCATGAGCATTAGAGATTCGCTTTTAGTTGTGATTTTGGTCTGTTTGAAGGCAACACTTTCTCCCAAACTTATAGCATGTGACTTTCTGATCCTGAATGAGGAGATTATAGCAATAATATCTTGAAGGTTATGTGAAACAGTTTCAATAAAAAAAAAAAGAAAAAAAAATTAGTAATTAGGCTAATAAAATTGCAAACTCGCTATCAGATAAATTATCGACTAGAGATCAACAACATTTGAATGTCTTTAGCAAACAGGAAACAAACTCAGCAAAGACAGGTTTGTCGTCCTTCTGTTGACCAAGTTTTTAGCTGATTACTCCAAAGAAATTACATTTTTTGGATTAAAACACAATTAATGTTTGTCAGCATATGATATTTTTTGGTGTTTTTCATAGATCCAGACAAGAAGGCAGAATTCTCACAGCCTGAAAAAAACAAAGTACCCACTGATTCAGCCCAATATTGGGTCTATGCTAACTTAAAGTGGCAAATTCCTTCACCTGACAACAATATGTTCTTTATGAACAAGTATAGACAGCACATTCATAAATGTTCACATAAAGAGTGGAAACGGCTGAGCGCTCAGAGTCCCACTGTAACATTAGTACAGCACAATGAATCAGTCAGATCAAATCCTCTCATTGTTCTTCAGGATGTCTCACAGGAAAACACGACATTCCTTCCTCATTCAGTAAGGCCACTTTTACATTCCACTCAGACATTCGGATACGAGTGAGAAATTAAAGAAAATAATCTGCTGATTATTTGCAGATGTTGCCGGGTGTGAAGACTTGTACGATTAGCTACTTCCATTTCTGCCTCCTAAATATGCAACACACCCACCTTTTCGCTCCAAGCCCACAAGCCGATGCCAAGGAAGGCTATTCCAAGGAACTGAAAGAGAGGGGAGACCAGAAAATAGAGGGGTTACTACTTAGTGTTGACTACAGCATGTAGACATCACACAGGAGCACATGAAAAGAGAACACAGACTTTTTCTGGCTCTGGTCCTCAGCTAAATGTTTCCCATGTCAGTCTGCAGAATCAGCAGGAAGCTCCCACTTTAGGAAGCATCTTTAAACTGTTTTATGACGGGGGATTTAGCAACGCTTCCTGCCTAGTTTGCAGAAATTCAAGGATTTGCATCAGAGAATTTTTTTTATCTGATTGGGGTATTAAGATGTATCTCATGGTAATGTCATGTAATTAAGCATATTATCACATTCATGGCATTAAATTTTAACATTTTAACACTGTTGCCCCTTTTACCTGATTTCTGTTAAGTGGAAGAAATGATGGATGATGGATGGATTATTTTGAATAACTTCAAGATGTATTATGATTATTTACTGATGAGGGCGATGCTGACTACTTGCTGATGGTGGTCATTTCTGTCAGTCTGCCCAAGGGAAGCTTTGGCTATAATGCAGCTTGCTACCATTTGTGTGTGAACGTGTGTGTGCGAATGGGTTAATTGTCAGAAAGCGCTTTGGAGTCCTCTGACTTTATAAAGTGCTGCAGAAATGCAGGCCATTTACCATATGTGGAGTTAATCACTGATAAGCTCCTTTGTTTACATTGTGTCTGGTTTTATGTTGTCCAAGAGAGCCTAAATATGCAATCCCAGACGTTATCACCATATCAAGCCAACATTAATTTTCAAGCTTTTAAGGGGTTTTATAGGCCTGAGCATGACTTTTGTTTAGGTTTAATAACATGGATGCTGGTAAGTTACATTTAAATCTTCCATCTAAACTCTCCTGTCCCAGGGCTTTATCTAGCTACTATTTATCTTTTTTCTGAACATAAAGTTCTCCACATAGTAGGTTAAACAAACACATTTTTACAAGTCTGTGTTTTAAAAAAAATTACAGCACTGTCCAACGTAGTATCTGAAATTAAGATGGACCGATGAGGCTTTTCCTGGCTGATACAGACTTTCGATTTTTGTTCATTTCTGACCTGGCTACTGATTTTTTTCAGATACCAATTTTATGTATTAAAACTATTATTACTTATTTAATTTCCATTTAGGATTAATTAAGTATTTTTGAAAAAATACTAAAAGATATAAAATAGCAAAACCAAAGATGAATACCCAGATGGTGGAGCATTATAAATTAGCAGCAGATTCCCAGACCATCAATTTAACGAAGAGTTTACTCTAGATTCATTGATCCACCTCAAAATAAGTTAATTAGAAACATTGTTATTTTGCCTGTTTGGAAAAAAAAAAATCTCTTTATACTTTGAAGTGAATATTTTAGGGGATTTATGTCTCTTGGAGTGGGATTTGTGATTAAATGTAAAGTTTGCTGGACACTTTTTGATCAATGTGTGAATTTAGGTCAACAAACACTCTGGAAAAAGAAACAGGTCACATCTGCCTTAACTCAGGGTTAAGATAGGTCAAACAGTATGAACATAGATATGTTTTGCATTAAGCTGGATTTTCTTTGCTTATTTCTATCACTGAAAAATGGCATCACTGTTCTCTTTAGAATCTCAGCCACTAAAACTATAAATCAGGTGCCAGACCTGATCACCTGATGCAAGATACATTAAATATTGCTGCAATATTGCACAGGCTGTGAATTGTCTGTTTGCCTACTGTGAATTGTAGCAGTTGAATTCAGAATGACTACACCCCTGAACCTACAGACAAAATCACAATGCAATTATTTATATCTTAGCACATGTAATACGTTAGGATGGCCTACTCAAAGTCCAGACCTTAAGTCAATTGAGAATCTGTGGTTTATGAAATCTGTAAGGCTGTTCACAGAGTTTCCATCCACTCGGACTGAGCTTGAGCTGTTTTGCAAAGAAGATTGGTAAAAATAAATGTAATGAGAAGATGTGCATAGCTGGTAGTAATAACCCTCACAGATCTGCAGTTGTAACAGCTGCAATAGGTCACCTCTTAGGCAAAAGACAAATGCAGGCCATATTTTTTTTCATCTTTAAGACAGCATACACTCAACAAATTAATATGTATGAAATAATAAGAAACCGTAAGAACACCTGGAAAACTGTCATATTTAAGTTTTAGGAAAGCTTTGTACATAGACACTCGTTTCATCTAAAGGGGAAATATTGTCATTTTGAACCCAGTTCTCATCTCATCTTGTCAATAAATGCCCTTTCTGATCAACACATCTTCATAAAGCCAGCGTTATTTAAAACCTGACAGCACTGAGTTAGGTGCCCAGTGCTGCTAGCCGTTAGGCGGGAGGCCCACGGCGAAGTGTTGCATGATGTGTTTGTTTTCCTTCGTGGGAGCTCCACGCTGCTGCACAGCACGACCAGAGATGTTGACAGCTCTGAGCGCACTTTTCCCTGCACAAACATTTCTCACTGCGGCCGCAATCAAACAAAAGCGAAGGCGTTGCTGATGGGTGACAAAGGGAGCAAGTGCGCGAGAATGAAACCTAATTCTATCCGGCAGGGAGCCGCGAGAGACACCGTGCGTTAGAGAGGGGGTCTGGGGCAGCAAGCGGGACTCACCCAGAATATGATGTTGAATCCGAAAATGAAATACTTGATGCAGCAGCTCACTTCCTGAGCTTTGAAGTGCTTCCCTGACATCATCTGGACGGCTTCGGTTTCAGAGTGTCGTCCGCACCAATGGGAGGATTCGCATCGACGCTTCTCTGATGTTTGACAACAACCTGGTGGCTCGGGTGGAAACACCCTTCAGTGTTTTTGATGGCTCCAAATTTCAGCGGCTCATTGGAAGCATCATTCTGCGTCTCCGCGGAGAAAAGGCGCAGATGGAGCTGCGGAGCGCGGTCGGTCAGGCTGTCGAGGGTCCACACATACCCACTCAGGACACACAAAGAGGACAGCTTGAGTGAGTCCACTGTGAGAGCCTGGTTAGAGATGGTGGTCCCCCAGCTGACCCGCAGTTCAGACCAAAGACATAGCGGTTGTCATCTGAGGGGCGTTTCTGAGAGCCAATCAGATCATGTTGGTGTTTTAGAGGGCGGGACTTCCTCTTGGGCCCACGGTCTAATGCAGGATATTATCATATGTATTCATGTCTATGAATATTGTTCCCAAATCTCTTATTTTTGTTACATTTAGCTAATGTGCTTGAACTACATAATAATAATAATAATAATAATAATAATAATAATAATAATAATAACATATATTATTACACGTTATCTGCATCACCAATAAATATATTATTATTAATATATATCATTGTATTATCGTTACTAATATATGTAATTAGTAATAATAGCTATCATAATAATTATTGATGGTGACTTATTATTAATGTTTTTGATGATAAAACCAGAACTTGGGCTATTAATTCAAGCTCTGGCTTTATTTTTAACAAAGCACACACTGTCCTCCAAAGACGGATTGTAACTTTAAACTGAAAATCCTATGACTCACAGTTAAATCTTCTGGAAGTTTTGTATAAAGTGGATCTCTGCTTTTCCTTTGACAGGAATACGGCATTTAGGTTCTTTATTCCATCTGAGCTCATCGTTTTCTGTTTTAGTGCTATACTACCGTAAGCAACTTATTATTGTACAGTAATAGAGAGCAGATTCATTCAAACCTTTACAGTGTAGGTTGTAATAATCCAGAGGCTGTAATGATTCAGTGGATTTATATCAACGATAAGCCGGTTGAAAGAGTTTCAAACGTGTAGCAACGACGCCGTCTAGTGGCAGCTTCTGTTACCTGCATTTCCTTTAAGCCGTTAATCCCTTATTGAAGTCATAACTGAAAAGTGATTTTTGGACAGTTGTTTTTACAAACGCCATACCTCGCAGTCCTTAGTCCTTCCAGAACTAGAAAAGTCAATATCAAGCTGAGAACGAGAACCCAATGTAGAACCTTCAGGTACACCAAAATTGTTTGCCACCGTTTCAGAAACATTGAACTATCGGTAAGTAGAGAACAGAGTTGTTAACCTGATTTACAAAGGCTCGTCTGAGTTATAGAAAAATAAGCCACAATGCAACTTATGTTCATTTACCAAAATAATCAAACTTCATGAATCAGAAGTTGGACAATAAACACAAAAGTAGCCATGTTCAAAATTTTGTTTATTACAGAAAATATCAAAACTCTAATCTGCTACAAATATTTGTGTACAAAACAGGATAATTTATGAAAATAAATATTTCTGTGCAACTTATCTGTATGAACAATGAAAGTGGAGAAACACTGAGATTCATACAGATTTGAGCCAATAACAATCCTTCCTTATTGTCAAGCATCACAATGCAGAAAGCATCATTTAAAGCCCTGCTTTCTTTACCCTGGCTGCTTAATGTGATGCCGATTCGCTTCTTGTGGCATGAGTGTTTTCACTTTCACTGCAGGACACAAAGAACCCATCACTTTCAGCCACCTGTATTATTCAACGTGTTGTGCGTGACGCTGCAGGTACTTTTGGTGTCTCTTCACATCGTCAATCTTCCCTAAAGTTTCTCTAAAAAAGTCTAGCAGAACAAAAAGCAGTAAAATGGAAATGGAAACATATTTAGGCTAACAAATTATTTTCTGAAAAAATATTGTCTCAGAATCACTTTTGTCGGGTTTTTGAAAATTGTAACCCTTCATCGACCTTTTATGATTGCACAACTTATTTTGACATCTTTAGTTGCTCAAAATCTTTGCATGCAGTTAGTACAGAATCTTTGCATACAGAATGCAAAGATTCTGTATGCTCAAAATCTTTGCATACAGGCTTTGACATGTCAAAGCCTGACATGACAGGCTTTGACATGTCAAACAAATATCTGAGAAGAAAAAATGTAAACAGTTCTTATCCTTTGGGATTGGCATTTCATTTAAAAACATCAAAAATACATCCCTCTATTTCATTCATTGGCAGTTTTCCAATAATGACTCCAACATAGTTTTGGTATAATGGAAAAAAATAAAAAAATAGTAGACTTGGCTCATAGGCGCCAAAACTAACTTACAGAAACAATGCACATTCACTTGCAATTACTATTCCATTTTTTATATCTCAATATCTTGGCTGAAATGTCTTTGCATTTTATATTGCATTAAACTTGAGGAGTAGTCACTAGATGAAATATCCTAATTTTAAATGAAGTATATTAAACTTGGTCAACTCTTAAATACTAACATTACAAGACAAATCTTTGAGCAAAATAGTTTATCAAACATGTTCTGATATCAAAATCTAACTCTTTATTTCTATATCTTGTCAATATACTGTAATCACCGCAATTAAAGGTACCACCTTCTATACGAATAAAGGAAACACATCATATTCTTTGGAAAATAACTGAGTATTGCATTGTTATTTCACAAAAAATAGCAAAATTACTATCAGGGTAGCATGCTTGAAGTAAGGAACACATCAGCCAAAAAAAGGCCTAAGGCTTGGTGTGAATTATGTTCTTGTTAGGAACCAGCTTATAATTTCAGAGTTTTCTATGACTGGATTGATTTTGTAATAGTTACATGTGGTGAAATTATTGTGACTGGACCTGGAACCAGCAAGTTGCTATAGTAATAATTATCGAGGCAGCATAACGCTTAATACCGAGGTCTTCCAGCATTTAGAAAATCGACAGACAGATAACTGCAACACTATCACTCATAGACGGTTACACGACGTCTCATGCAAAGCCTGAGTATAGGTTTAGAACACTATAAAGGTTTGTTGGCTTTGATATGTTGTGTAAGGAGATACCCTGCTTCATATTTCACAAACTAATGACATCAGAGTTGCATAAATCCCTGCTCCATTGGGATTCAAAGAGGATTCCAGAGCAGAAAAAAAGTTTATACTCTTTGACAAGTGCATCGTCTCTTCCGGTCAAATCAAAAAGACCACGATGGGGGCAACACGACTCGCAGATGGACTGCCATACCATGCTGGTGTTAAAACTGTAGAGCTGAGAGCTTCTAAGGCCACCTTAAGTCACCTTGATGGAGGATTTCTTGTGGACGCAGAGTAACGAAACATACGGCACGCCTATAAAGGCCCACTTCTCGTTGGGCCAGAACATGATGACCGGCCCTTGCTCCGGCGCCTCGGTCGCCACGTGGAAGTAGGCGAAGCAGACGCAGCCTAAGTAGGAGGCCAGACAGATGAGGATGTGCCTGTAGGAGCAGGAGCAGTATCAGTAAGGCAATGCTAAGTGTAGCAATGCATTTTTCTTTGCAGTCTAACATTCTGACATTCTTAAAGAACCTTGGGAAGGCAACCAGCTCAACGTATTTTACTGTGATAAAGTACTACTAAACTGAGCTGAAAGAAAAATCGGTTTTAAACGTTTCTTTTTCATTTATTCGTTTTACAAGTTGAAATCTGAAATGTCTGGTGTATTGATACTCCAAAATAAAATCCACTCCAAAATAAATTGCCTGTGGTATATCTGTATGAGTTTTGAATGGAAGCGTATCGACAAACTGACTTATTCTTCTTTGTATAGCAACTCAAGCTTAGATTGCTTAGACAGTCTGAGTTCTCCGACTTGACTCTCAGCTCACCAAGCACAGTGTAAGTAGGGGAAGTTGACCGACGACCACATTTCGCAGAATATCCTGTCGCTGATCCAGCAGAGCAGAGCCAATGCCCACCAGATCCCAGAAATCAGCCCGAGCTTGAACACACGCGAGTTTTCACACCTGCAATGAGAGCGAGATGAGAAATGTGTGTGACGCTGAACACACACAGGTACGTTTCAGTCTCAGAGAATAAAATCTTGTGCGAAGCCTGTCCAAGAAAACCAGCAAAGCTAAAATAAAATGGCTAAAAACAACATCATTGGACAGCAATGGTCCAGTCAGTCGCTTCAGAATTAATGTAGATACTTTTTCATACAACTACAGAGCAAGTCATTTTTCCATTTCAGTTTAATAATTACATCTAATGCACCAATTATCAGAGTCTGTCACTAAGTGTTTATAGTTATCTTGGTTTAATTTCTAACAAACCTGGAAATGGTTTATCTGTGTGAAAAATTTAATCATACATTTTGTAAAAATCTAAAGTTTTGGGTGCACTCACGTTACAAAAACCTTTCCCTTTTGCTTCAATTGTTATAGAAATAACTCATAAGTAAAATAAGTACATAGGCCACTACATGGTAGGATGTGTTGTGTGGGTTTTTTTTTTTTTTTTTTGCTTGAGGTTATATTTAAATTAATCTAACAGACCGTATTATTTACATATTAAAACCATAGAGAGTGCACTCTGGTACAACTGTGACCGCATTGTGAAGAAATATTTCAGTGTGTCTAATAAGAAGGGTTTTTTTTGTCTTAAATAGTCCCTGATGTTGCCACATGTGGGTGTTTAAGAGGGAAAGTTGTATGTAATCCCCATGTAAATAAACATCGCCTGACCTACAAAGACGTGCTAATCCAGAGTGCCACTGATAAGCTATTCTTAGTGTTGTCCTCCTTAGAAATCCTTGTGACACTGAGGCAGAGACATGGAGGCCTGACTGTGACAGAGCTGTTCTGATGACGCAGTAGTGTGCTGGCGGAGACAGTGTTTGAGCTTCTCTTCTGGTGGAGTCGCACTGTTTCACTGGTGCCTTATTTGGTGCCATTGTTCCAAGGAGAGAGGAGTCAAACAGCACTTGAAACACGGCTTCAGTTTTTAACCTTTGTTCTCATGGAGGCTTATTGTGCGCGCTGACATAATTATAGCACCAGCTGTGAGTTTGCTTGAGAAGACCACAAGAGTTTTGTTGTTCTGCTTGAGAGTTTATGTTTGTGTATGTGGTGCTGTTAAACAAGGCTAACAGGTCCTTGTTTAACCAAAGCATTGTCCCATTTTCAGCACAGGATGCCTCTTGTTCTTAGTGGAAGAAGGAGGATCAGCTCCTCTAAATCTTAAGTCATTGTTCTCAACCAAAAATCACTTACTGGGTATTTTTGGTCAAGTTTCTTGTGCAAATATCTTAGTGCACCTAAAATAAGCCAAAGCTAACTTACAAGTAACGTTTTTTCAGCGAGACATAGTAGACTGTTTTAGTAAATAATTCCTTAATATTGATGAAAATTTACTTGTTCAACTGGCAGAATATTTTACTTATAGGATGGAAAAATGTATTGTAATGTATTAAATTATCTGCTAGTAGAACTATCCATCCATCCATTTTCCGTCACCCTTCTCCCTAACGGGGTCGGGAGTTGCTGGTGCCTATCTCCAGCTGCGTTCCGGGCGAGAGGCGGGGTACACCCTGGACAGGTCGCCAGTCTGTCGCAGGGCAACACAGAGAGACAAACAGGACAAACAACCACACACACACACCTAGGGAGAATTTGGGAAGGCCAATTAACCTAACAGTCATGTTTTTGGACTGTGGGAGGAAGCCGGAGAACCCGGAGAGAACCCACGCATGCACAGGGAGAACATGCAAACTCCGTGCAGAAAGACTCCGGGCCGGGAATCGAACCCAGGACCTTCTTGCTGCAAGGCAACAGCGCTACCCACTGCGCCACTGTGCAGTGGGTAGCGCTAGTCGGTAAACTAGTCGGTAGTACTAGTTTAAGTACTAGTAGAACTAATACTTAAAAAAAAATCAATGTTAAGGAATTGTTTCTTTACAGGGACAGTATCACGTAAAATCAACTTTTTTCATCATGTTGTAATGTTCTCTCATCAAAAACATACAGAGTGTTGTCTTAATTCTTTCATCCATGTTTGAGAAATTTTTTAATCTGTCGAAACCACCTGGTTGGACCAAGTGCCACCTTCAAGGCAAAGCTCCACCTTGAAGCTGCAGTTTCTGAGCTAATTCTCAGTGCAATGCTTGTAAAAACATTGTTACAGGGTTAATAGAGAAGCGATGTTGTGGTAATTTCCTGAAGGTGTAGTTTCAGAAAGAGCAGGAGTTCTTAAAGAGACAGAGGCCCAATTTCAAGGCACTAAATCAAGAAGTAAAATTGCTTTTGTATCATTTAAATAAGTGATATTTGACATATACAGCATTTTTATGACAACTAAAGGTAACACAGTTACTTGATTATGTTATAAAATGACACTATTTGCCTTGAAAAGCAAATTTTCACAGTCACTGGTCCTTAGGTTCCATCCCTGACTAATGATCATCATGAATTGATCATGACTGAAGAAAAACGTCCTGAATTCAAGCTGGAATGAAAAGGACCTTTGTAGTGGGAAAAGAGTGCCATCGCCTGGGATGGAGTTTGAAGAAGAGCAGCTACTCTTCCACTTTGAAAGGAGTCAGCTGAGATGGTTTGGGCATAAAACGTGGCAAAAAGACAAATCTAAATTACTTGACTCTTTCTGCCCACATTTTTATGAAGGGAAGAAAGTCAGCTGATCAGCCTTGCTGGTAAAGTGTCTCTATGTTATGTAACCATTTTAAGGGAACAGGAAAGGGGTAACTGTGTCTCATTAGCAACAGGAACTAGAAGACTAAAAAGGGAAAAAGTCATTAAACCATCATTATAACTCAGATATACACTAAATGTTTGTATTCCCATAGAAGAAAATGTTTACTGTTCTCAAAGCTTTGCGTCCTTTGGCCTCTATAACTTAATGTACAGATTGTCCTCGGCTGACTAACTTCCTGCCAACGAAAACTATCAGTAGGCTGCAGGATATCTGCTGTCCTCTCATGTTGCAGGAGAAACAAAGATAAAAAAAAACGACAGAACAAGGAGTCCCGTTTGGAAGAAGCATCGCTGAATGTCCTGGAGAATTTGAGAAAGAAAAAAAACCTTATTTAGTGCAACTCGTTGGAGTTGTTTACCTACATATTTTCTACTAATGGCACAATAAATTGCTTATTTGATGTCAAGAGCCCGACTGAAGCTATGTGAAGAACTTAGTTTGAGTGCTCTGATTCCAAACACCCAAAAAATATTCTTGGAACTCAAAGTCAGCAGAATTTAGGAGACAAAGAGAGAAAAGCAGAGATACCTGACCTGCTTTTATTGCTCTCCCATCCAAAGTCACAACTTAAAGGTAGGTAATATCTAAATTATAACTTTCTTTAGAGAACCTTTTGGAATGTTTAAAGAAAAACAAAAGATTAATATTGAAAGTAGCCAATGGCAACTGTTCACTTTATGATGTAGAATTTGTGGAGCCAGTCTTTTTTTTGTTTGTTTGTTTTTTTCAAAAGTACCATTAATCTTGGTAGAGTGTGTGGCATATTAAACTCCAAGAAATACCTGTAATTTTACATTTAAAAGTCTGATGGATTCTGCTAGTGGACTGAATGTGAGAAAACCCAGGATGAAATAGAAACATCAGAGAGAGAAAAATCTCTCTGTGTTTGCTCCAACCTTATGAAATGTTATAGAAGACTAAGTGCTGTCTTAATGGCAACAAGGGGGGTTATACAAAGTATTCAATGCTAAGGCAGCAATTAGTGTACCAGAAATTATTTAGTTTTAAAATTGTTTTCTAAGTGGCTTTCATGCAGGAAATGGGCTGTGAGAGAGAGAAAGAAATGCAGCAAAGGTCTCAAGGTTGGAAACTGAAGCCCTGATGGCCTTCACAAATAGCACACCCACTGCAGCTTAAATACTGCACCAAAAAAAAACTCCCTGTCATAATATATTTTCCATTCTTGAAGAATGTAGACAAACTAAAAGTTGGATTTGTCTATAGTTTTAAATTTTGATGCAATATATTTTTTGTTTGTTTTTGTTTAGTGTGCGATTACACGATTGCAGTTAAACATATGTTTATTTTCAGTTTTTTTTTTCATCATCTCTTCATCTTCTCTCATAGTGACAACACATTTTATGGCAAAACTCTGACTAGAATTTGTGCTTTTACACTTTCCGCTTAAATAAGCGTAATATTGTCCGTCTGAAAACACAGAGCACTTTGTCTTTTTTTGCAGCTGGAACTCCGTCAAAGGGGGGCCAAGAGTCACAGTGTAGAAAAGTCAAACAACAACAAAACAGTATGTTCTTTCTGAGGGCAGGAGTCCATCAGCCATGTCTACAGGAACTATGTCTGGTCTTGCAAAATAACAAGAGGCTTTAACAGATGACTGGTGCTGCGGTAATGTCAAGAACTAGCCAGAAATGAAACAATAGGTGACCTAATGTTTCAGGACTGATGCTTGTAAGTGTTGAAAAAGCACAACATGTAGATAGTGAGACAGAGGAAATGCCTTGAGGCTCTCACACAGGCTCTCTCTTTGACACAAACAAGGAGTTTGTTGGAAATGTGTTTTCAGGGACATCTGAGCATAAAAATAATCGATTAGTCAGGATAACAAAACATGCCTTCAACGTTAAAATTGCAAGAGATTTAAAATCAAATGTTATTGTGCTTTGGACGGTGAAGCCATTAGGGTTTTCTTCCTGTTCTGACCTCATCATGTTATTGCTACATGTGGCACTGTGCCGTAGTGATGAGTATTCCTTTATGTCTTGCTCCTAGATCTAAGAAGTCTTGATCAATGGTTCTTCTGGGTTTCAGGAGGTTTCACTCCTTCTCCTTAGAATTTTTTTCTCACTCATTTTTTTGGTTGTTTTAGCCATTTAACTTTTGATCCATAAATTATTAAGGCATAAAGAGATTCCTATAACCAAAGAGTGCTGTGCCTCCTTCAACACTCAACACCCACCTGTTGTTATTTCATCCTAATGTATTTCCATTGTGTGCCATTAACCATTTGTATGCATGTGGTTAGCCACTGCATATAAATAAATTTGAAAAATGCTAAAATCAAAGTGTAATTTTAATTTTTTTTCATAAGATCTTAAATCTTATCAAATGTCCCATGACCACATTTTCTTAAAGGAAACAATGAGCAGATGGCACAGACATTTCTTAAAATTATTAGCTTCCATTCTGCTTCAATACTGATTCAATAGTGACAGCGTTACCAAAACAGTGAACGATTTGACAGAAACAAAGGACTTCAACTAAAAATCTTGGACAGTAAATTTAGAAATAACAGGAACAACTCAAAAAATATTTTGCAGCTTGAATTTGAATGGCAAATTCCTAAACCGACACAGTCATAGCATGACTCACAAATGTAGAGAAACAATGGAATGGACACAAAAACAAGTTAGAGTTGGAAATGAGTCAGCGATAGAAATGGCACAAACAAAGCCAGTCATTTTCATTAAGATATTATTTAGCATTTATTGCTCATACAAATTTTACTCTGTTTCTGATTGACTCATGCAGAGCAGAAGGTTCACATCATGTTGCATGAAGTTGCGTAATGCACGCTGGGGTCAGATAATCTCTACTCACCTTTTCAGCTCTGTGATAAGAAGCGCCGTGCAGGGGATGCCCAGAGTCATGAGCGACAGCGAGTTGACCACAGGTTTAACAAAGGCCAGTCCGGTGGTGATCCCAGACAGAATGCCGATGACAACTTTAAACCTTAAACTACATAAAGAAGCAAAAAAAAAAAAAAAAAAAGCAACAAGAATATGAAAATCTCTGGATGGCAGCCATCCAGAGATTTTGTTTATTCACTTGTAGTTTGTGTTGATAATGTATTCCTATATGAACAAAATAATTTCACTTGTATTAAGCAAATCCAGGTCATTTACTCTAGTTGTGTTAGAATAAATTAGACCTTTTACTGTAGTTATATATTGTGCTTTGCTGTTGTTTCATTTTCTCTCCATGTGGTTTTAGCCAACTCCTGTTCTATTTTACCTGCTTGAGGAAAAGAAAGACCACTCGATTCAAATAATTCACAACCACTTGGTTCAGCTGCCGATGGGCAATAAGCAGAGGAAATATTAAGCGACAGCTTGCAGCAGGAGAGCTGCCATCAAGTCTCTGTGACAATACAAGAAGTACAGACATGTGATGCTGCTTTTACTGGTGTCAGCTATCTTGGATGTGCCTATATTTAGATATAATGAGTCATAGCAGTAAATGCATCATGAGAGAAGCCAATGACCCATAGTAAACTCCACTTCTGTCTCTTAAAAAAGATAAATAAATAAATTAACCAATTAGCCTTTTCCTTACATCTCAAACCGTATTTCTGCTTCCTGCAGGTTTCATTTGGAATGATCAACATACCGATTCCTCCTGAACATCTTTGGCAGGTATCTCTTTGGAAACCACATGGCGATGGCGCACATGAGGACCCAAAGGATGGCCAGCTCATCCAGCATTTGGCCGAGGAAGCTGAGTGTGGCATGAAAATACGTTGATCCAATGCCTATGAGAAAGAAATTCGCAAAGATGAATAAAAATAAGTGCGGACAATAACTGAAGGACATTTCTATTTTAAAACAACCTCTGTTGTTGTTAGAATTAAACAATGAGTGGAAAGTTCAATGCATGAAACGACCAAAACTGGTCAGTTACAAAATCACAAAGGAATGATGTGATCAGAACCTACTAGGGATTTTATTAGGGCCACATATCTGCTTATCCACCAAGTTGTCAAAGCAATTAGGTCATTTTATGAATCACTAAAACCTGCAATATAGACCGTAAATAACCGATGGCACAGCTGCCCCATATTAATTTTATTTTATATTATAAAATGAACTATGAATGCCAATTGAGAAAAACCTTTTATTTTGAAACTTTGAGGGGGGTTTTTTGCATTTATTATGCATTTACAAAAGCCTTTAATGCTTATTTTAACACCATTAAGTCATCAACTAATAAAATATTCTTAATGGGACACAGTCACAACATCGCTGTAACGCTACCTATAGGGTTCTTTTCTTATTTTATAGTCATGCACGGAGAATCTACCAAGGTATGGGTGAAGGATTAAAGAAAGGTTTTTAAAAGATTATATTTTCAAAACGTCCTCATCAATCTGCCCCTATGGTTTAAAGTCTGTGTAATAAGATGCTAGAGAAAGATTAAGAATGACTCCTGAGTAATGCCGTAACTCCCCTTCCCCACCTGTTGCTGCACACCTACTGTCAGCTGAATGAACACTCCTTAAGGCTTTTCATATGTATATATATATAGAGAGAGAGAGAAAAAGATAGAGAAAAAGATAGAGAGAGAGAGGGAGGATACTAATAGTAATACTACACACCAAAATGAACAGAGTGAATAAAAAATATTAAATTCTGCTTGCTTTAGTCTATGAATCTGCCCTGTTTCTAAAAAATGGAACCAAATGCCTCCTGGTTTTCCTTTAGCTGTAAGGAAAATTGTTTACAAATGAGTTGAAAACCTAGTCTCTAAAACGTTATACAAAGTGGCTCTAATAAACTGCAGAAGAGAAAGGTTAAAAACAATGTAGTTGGAAGTATAAACATTTACAAATGTTTATTTTAAGTGTATGTCTTGTTCTGAAAAGGAAATCAATATGATTCTTTTTTCAGAACAAATATCAAGCTAGTAGATCATAGCTTCATTTTTAAGCATATATTGTTAAAACGCACGTCTGATTTATAGGTCACAGCAGTGAATGGAGCCGTTGTGTGTGAATGGAGGCCGAGTGCCTCGTTCTCTCAGCGCTGTTTGAAAACACACAGGTTGCATAGTCAGCAAAGATAACCAGAACCACCCACCACCACCAAGTCCTCCACCCAGCCCTCCCCTCACCGGTTCCTGAGAGGTGACCTCAGTCTGTGAGGAAAAAAAAATCCCATGGAAACACTGAGCAGACTCGTTAATCATGTAAATCGCTGCAGTAATCACATCTAAAGTGGAAAATTAGCACAATCACATTTCCTTTCGTCTTCGTCTGTGTCAGTAGGTAACAGGACCTCAGACCAGTGGACAAAGATCAGTAAGTTCATCAAGTGTTTTTATAAATTTGTGCTGAACTCTGATCTTAATTGTTCATTTTGGAAAATGAACAATTATATCATGCCCCCAATTATTTTTTGTGAGCTTTATTAATTAAAAATATACATGAAAACCAGAGTCAGTGAAAGTTCATGAAGGAGCTCAAGTTTATTATTTCCAAGAAACATACTATCCATATTTCAAATTGTAGAATAGCATACATGGATACTGCAATTCAGTATTTTGTGCAGCTTCCATTTTTAAATAATTGGATTTAAGAAGATTATCTAGAGAAACACACACACCTCCAGAACCAAACATAACAGAGTGGCTGAGTGGCATAGTTTGGAGCACAGTTACATCATCAAGGTTTCCCTGCATTTATAAAATGATTTTTGAGTAACAAAGAAGATGAAATTAATCAAGGAGCAGATGGTGGAAATGCCCCCGCCCTGGGATGTGGGTTCTGATCTCAACTTGTATCCTGCCAGTCTGAGATTACATCAGCACACAGAGGACACCGAGGCAGACTGAGCAGATAACTTTGAATATTACAAAAGACTTTTCAGCAGCCGACCAGTCAGATGTGAATAACAGAAACTGCATGTGCACAGAGAAGAAGCTGCTTTGTTTCACTCACCAATAAAAACAATTAGCTCACTTTCTTATTTATTTATTTTTTAAAAACAAAAGCACTGAAGCACTGACGCTGAATGGGCTGCTCATCCTCACTATGAAGTAGAGGAGGTCGTTAACTTACCGACCACCACCAGCAGGATCCAGATGAGGTAGATCCCGCTGTTGAAATGCTGGGCATATTCACGGAACAGGAACATCAGTATGGGAGGCAAAACAAAGAACAAGACGTTGCTGATCTGAAATGAAACAACAACGCTTTGAGGAAACAGCACCATGGCATCAAAACAACATGTTGCCCACTGTTGTCCAACAGAGCAGCTGAACTGGAGAGGAAACTATATAAAGCAGATTAACTTTTGAAAAGTCTCTTTAGCTCATAATTATTGGTAACACGGTGGCGTGTTGATGAAGTGTGAGAAAGCGATTCGTGACAGAGCGAAACAAAAGCAGAGCAGCCCCAGTTGTAAACAAAAACTGCATTATGCAAAACACTGCTTACTCAACGGAGACTTCATACCGACCGTGTTGTAAAATTCAGCGATGCTGGGGTAGATGAGGTAATTCCCTTCACACCAGTCAACATCGGAGCTGCCAGCCAACAACTGGTCCCAGAAAATCGGGTTGACGTTGCTCATGTCTGGACTCGTCCTGTGGAGTGGACAGCAGCGCCGTGCAGCCTCTGATCCTCCAGCAGATTAGAGCAAAACAAAACAACAGCCGGAGGAAAGTCGGCGGTATGAGGCAGCTCGGTGGCTGCACGCTAGCAGTTCAAAACCTGGATCCTGAGTCGGACTGTGGACAAGTGTTGATGTCGGGATTCGCTCCTGTGCTGCATTTTCACTCAGTCCTTCCCTCCACAAAGCCTCTTCTCTGCTCTTCGTGACGCGCTGCCCCGTCCTCTGACAGCTGCTCGCTCTGGCCTCAAAGAGTGTTCACACCGTGCAAGAGGACTCACTCCGCCCTGCTTCCTTCTCCGGTAAAACCGGAAGTGTTTGGTCTCTTTTTTTTTTTTTTTTAAACACTCACGATCAAACCAAACCGTCAAACAAACAAACAAACAAACAAACTAACTAAAACCCCTACAAAAGCATATGGTTTATTTAGTGAGTTGCTACCGTAACTAGAAAAACTGCTGTTCCTAACAGCCGTGAGAATGCATATTTGCATGATTGCTGCAGAAAATGAAAGAAACAGCAGAACATAGCATAAGAAGTAGGGGGAGGGGGGAAGCAGAAAAAAAAGCTACAGTTATGTGTGGTAGAAATATTTTGCTAAAGAGTGAAATTTTTGCCAAAGATATAACACAGATTAGCAAAAGCAGAAATTTGTATAAAAACAAAAATAGTAGAAAAAGTTGAAAAAGTAAAACATAGCAAAAGAAATAGCTTAAAGTATCAAAAGAAGAAGAACATTTTGATAATTGCTCAAATTGATAAGTTTGCAGAAGACCTTTCTGAACAGTAAAACCAGTAAAACAGAGGCATATTCAGAAAGGTAGACAAGCAGAATGCTGACACACAGATACAAACAGCGCACAACAGAGAAATACATTGAAGGAATAGGAGAAGGTGTGACATGTCAATACTTCAGAAGAGCCTGACAGAAAACAGTGAGACCTGTAGCAATAATAGTAATAGTTCCTTAAAGTAGACATGCGTGGCTAATTTTAATGGATCAATTATTCCTGTACAGTTACAGAGAATTCCACCATAGGATTATATTCTAACCCTGAAAACAATCAAAAATCTGCATAACACTTAAATCGCAAGTGTGGAAAAACCGTAGGAGATATCAAAAAGCTGAGACATTTGAATATAGTTTAAAGTGTTGTGACTTTAAGCTTTTAACATTATTGCCAATGTTTAGCAGATGTCAAAGTTCATCTCCAGAAAAGTTTCCTTTTGCGTTAAACATTGGAGGAAAAGTAAAACATTCCAAACATAGCAATAACAACAATTTAACCTTATATAACCTTGAACATCAGGGACAATGTTAAGCATTGGAGGTAAAAGAAATAATTTCTACAATGTAGAAAATAATGTCACATTAGCAGTGATATCAGTGTTACTGACATCACTGGTTGAGAGATATTGTGACCACTCATTCCAGTGGAGAGCCATATGGTGAAAGTCGGAGCCCCTTCATGCATTTCACATGCCCTTTTAGACATTTGCAACCATTTTAAGTTAATTTTATTAACTGGAATACTTTCCAAGTTCTGTAGGCTACAATATCATGAGCTAATCTACTCTCTGGCGCCCTGCAGTGGTCAATATTGTTTGTAGCATTATATTCTTGCAATTACAGTCAATAATAATGAATTTTAAAATAATAATTATGAATAAAAACAGAAAATATTTAATCAAATGTTTATTTTTGTATTTTTATTGTTTTTTGTTTGTTTTTGTTTTTTTAATTAATTTCCAGGGTCAAAAGTGAATATTATCGCAAATACATATGCATATATCTAAGTAGACATATTGGTAACAAATCAAAATCGGCTTTATTTGAAAAGTTTTGTGCACACAAAAAATTTGGTTGACTTCAACTACACTTCGAAAAACATATATCTTTTCTACATATTGCATATCTAGTGTTTCACGAAAGTAAAATATAATGTTGAAATATAAATGAAAATAAACAAATACAATCTATTATTACATAATGGGTGTCAATAATTTCTTAAAAGGTAAGGAGAAAAAGGACGAGTCATATAACATTGTATGTTAAAAATGACTTGATTTTATTTCAATTTACTTGTTTGACACGTTAGCAGGGTCATTCATGACGGCGCGTTAGCTATCGCGAGATTACTTTGTTCTATGTGAGATCACGGAGCGGATATCCTGCCTCTTTCCCCTGGCGGACCGTCGTTGGGTCGGTTTGGCAAAATGAAGGTACAACCATGAGTTGCTATTATTTTGTTTGAGAAAGCTAGTATCGTTAAAATATATCAGTTGGAATAAAGCCATCATCTTAAACTTTTAATACGTTTAGTTTAATGCAGATATTGTGGCTTTGTAGTTGAGGATGAGCTTTGATTGTGACAAGAGCTAGCTGACTAGCCCGTCGGAAAGTGAGCTGTAGAAACATGGCCGTACAGTGTGCAACTGCTTACATTGAAAAGTACTTGTGAAATTTATTTTATTGCTTCGAGGGAGACGCGCTTTTTAACAGCTTAATACAATAGTCTGGTTATGCTCTTGAAAAGGGTACAAACAACAAGTGTTTTCAACTTTGAACTGGACCCGGCAGAGAAGCTAACAGGCCTCTGTTCTCATTCGCCAATTGAAACTGTGGCACTATTTCTAGAACATATTTAGCTCAGATGATTAGAAGTTTCACTCATTTTATTGATTATCCTAGTTATCACGTGTAGTTTTTGCATGTTGTCTGTGTGACTACATGATGGTAAAAATCTCTTAACACTTGTTTCTTACAAATTGCTTTTTAGCTAAACATCTCATTCCCTGCTACCGGCTGCCAGAAGCTGATTGAAGTTGATGATGAGAGGAAGCTGCGCATCTTTTATGAGAAGCGTATGGCCACTGAGGTGGCTGCTGACCCTTTGGGAGATGAGTGGAAGGTAAGTTTCTCTCTCCATTGCACATCATCATGGCACACCGGAGACCCTTGTGACTGATCCGTAGTCTGTAAGGGGGGACAGTGTGTTGCCAGAGCAACAGTAGAGCAGCTTTCCAGATGCGATCAGCCCAGATACCCGTGGCAGATTGAAACAGCTGGGCTCTCCCAATGACCTGTTGCAATAAATGGAACATCTGGGATTGCAGGATGTATCGCAACATGTTTTTGAAGAATGACTTTCTTGTATTAGAGACTACAGTTTAGTGTGTAAGGTAGGATTTGGAATTGGTTGGTTTGCTGACTGTAGCAAATTGGCAAGAATAAAGGTGTTGAGCATTTCTGTCATTAAGACAAATTTTGTTTTGTGCAGTGTTGCATTGATACATATTTTTTCTTATTAAAATAAGCATTTCTTCTAGTTTGTGATGGAAATGCAGATTACAGTAGAATGGAACAACAAACTATGTGTTTATCAGAATTCACTTTTTACATTTAAGATCAGATTTGCAGATTTTATATCATCTGAAAGTCAGTGTCACATATTTAAATATCTAAATTTTAACGCTGTAAAGTCCTAAATATGCCCATGGTTTATGAACAAAGTAACATTCAGTCTTCATGAATGTTTTGTACATAGTTTTGTATATTTAGGTGTGACTTGATTAGGGATTTTAATGTTTGACTGAAAGATGACTTATGAAGCTATGCATATACTGTAAAGTGAAGACGTGTAAGTAGTCTGGCTGCAAAAGTAATAGATCCACATGCCAGTCAAAAAACTCCAACACAAATTATTCATCTTGTTAATTTGACTTGATTTGTTATTTATGTTGGTCTGACTTAATGACTCTTGAAAGGGTTTAAGTCTGACATTTAGAGACTTGTGAAAACTCTTGGTTGTGGATTAGTGATATTCTTTGTTAGGAATTGTTTAGGATTAGGACATTCTGAAAGGAAACTGCCTCTTTTTTTTCTGCATATGTTAAAAACTGTTTTTGTCTAGGGTTACGTGGTGCGCATCAGCGGCGGCAACGACAAGCAGGGTTTCCCCATGAAGCAGGGGGTACTAACTCATGGCCGTGTGCGCCTGCTGCTCAGCAAGGGCCATTCCTGCTACCGTCCCCGCAGGACCGGCGAGCGCAAGCGCAAGTCTGTCCGGGGTTGCATCGTTGATGCCAACCTCAGCGTTCTGAACTTGGTCATCGTCAAGAAAGGTAACCTGCAGCTGGTGGAGGAAAACCCAACTGTGTAAAGCTTTTATTTATTCATGCTGAATTAGTAATGTTAGCCTATGTAGGTCAATGACTTGCTGCATATATGGATGGCACACCAAGGAGTCTCTTTTGACTGATTAATAGTCAAATAAGAGGGGATAGTGTGTTGCCAGAGTAACTGTGGAGCTGCTTTCCAGATACGACCAGACCCAGCGAAAGTGGATGGTTGAACTGCAATGCTTCCTCACTATTACGACTTGGGACAGTTTTTATAATGTTAAATTGAAATGTTTAGATCTTCTGTGTTTTGTTTCATATTTCTCCCACTCAGGAGAACTGATTATCTGGAACCTTGTATTGTTTGAATTATTTTGTTCCTTAATAAATGAAGGCAGAGCTTAACTATCCTACTCTGCGGAGCTGAAAATAATATAAAATCTGTTGTCATAAAACAGATAATGAATGGTCTGTCAAATGGCTAAATCTAATCTTGTCAGTAAACAACTCCTTGTTTACTGGTGCTATGTTGAAAAAAGAAAGCAAGCACCATGATCTTATTGTTTCCCTTCAGTCTTTGAGTTGAGTATGTATATCCCGTTTTAGATTTTGCAGAACTGAAAATTTGCTCTGTTGCGTGATTTCACTCACGTTCTGATGTTATTCCATTAAGGTGAGAAGGACATTCCTGGGTTGACCGACAGCACTGTCCCTCGCCGGCTTGGTCCCAAGAGGGCCAGCAAGATCCGCAAGCTCTTCAACCTGGCCAAGGAGGATGACGTGAGGCAGTATGTCGTGAGGAGACCCCTGACTAAAGAAGGTGAAAGTTGTGTCCAAGCCTGCATGAAGGTTTTTACATGGAGATTATGGCGTGTAAATCAACACCCAAAAGGAGGATTTCTGCTTTTAAATTTGTTGGAGGAGCCTCTGTACTTTTTTCTGTTTTTGAGATACCATGTTGCACGATCCTTCTTTGGGTACATTTTTAACAGTGTATAGGTGTATTAGTTTCTTTTTTAACATCAATACTTCAAAATTGTGGGATCCATCACAATTTGTATGTTTCCTTTCAAAAAGTAGAAAAGGGATTATTATTCCAAATCTGGCTTTTTTGTGATTGAGCTGCTTTCTTACAGTTTGATAAAATTGACCATAGACCAACAATGATGTTTAGACCAAAGTAAGAACTTGAACGTAGGAGAGCTAAGCAGTTTTTTTTTTTTGCTGTCTTTCTGATGGCCACTTCCCTCTTTTAGGCAAGAAGCCAAGAACTAAGGCCCCCAAGATCCAGAGACTGGTGACCCCTCGTGTGTTGCAGCACAAGCGCCGCCGCATTGCCCTCAAGAGACAACGCACCCAGAAGAACAAGGAGGAGGCCTCTGAGTATGCCAAGCTGCTGGCTAAGAGGATGAAGGTGCGCTCTATTTTCAAATGTTTTCTAAAAAAAAAAAAATACTACAGTCGTTCCGGGCTTCAGAACTACAAAAAAAGTAATAGGATTATTGCTGTTTTCCTAAAGCTCTGCTAAGACAGGGTGTCCATATTGAAGTCAAAATAAAGTTGATAAAGACAAGATGGTTACTATTCCCACAGTCAGCATTTACATTTGAACTCTTATGATTGGATCTTTGATTGCTGTTAAACATTTTTTCTGAGAATGTCTAGAACACCACCACCATGTTTGTTTGTTCAAATTTTCTTTAATTCTTAAAAACAGGAGGCCAAGGAGAAGCGTCAGGAACAGATTGCCAAGAGGCGCCGCCTTTCTTCTCTGAGGGCATCCACATCCAAGTCAGAGTCCAGCCAAAAGTGAAATCCTCAAATGAAATAAAGTAACGTTTTGCTGAATAACTGCTGTGATTTGTGTTATTCAGCAAAGTAACACCTAAAGGAGGATTTGGTGTTATTTTGGTGTATTGATAGAAAATGCCAGATTTATACATTGAGATTCTATGAAAACTCAGTCTTTGATTACGAGCAACTATACATTTGATTATAAACTAGTTGAGCCTTACTGGCCCTTGATGCAACAAAAAAAAATTTCTAAGAGCTCCTTGGTGTTGCAATCACTTCATTATCACATTCTAAACAGTGCTGCAGCTCTTCAGCTTAATCCATTAAATTAAGCACAATCTTGGTAAGGCTGCAGCAACAATTTGGTAATTGAGTGTTATGAGAACTGGTTAAGGACACGTTCTTGCCACTTAAGCTTATTTCATATCATGGGAAAACAAATTTGGTTCACCTTATTTAGTTTACACTTGATCATTTGTAGTAAAGTATGCATCTGCAGCTTTAAAAAGATGGCAAGTGAGACTTGGCCCTTTATCAGTGCAGTGTTGAGCTAATCACTTTAATTGGATAGTTTTGCCAAAGGAAATCAGGAATATATATACTGTATAATCCAGTTAATCACTTTTCAGCCTTAAACCTTAGGGATGAAAGTTGCAGTTCATCTGCAAAGGTGTTTTTGTGTGAAAGTTTAGCCGTTGCATGTGGGATGCCAATCTGATTCTATACCATAAACATTACTTTTATATGCACAATGTACTTTAATGTGGTACTTTGCAGTATTTGGCAATAGCCCCAAAGACTTAACATGAATTTTAAGTCCACCTTTCAGAATTAGTGATTTGTCACTGAACTGAATTTTAAAATTTGCAGTTTTATGCTAACAGATCATTAACGTTCTTAAATGTTAATTGGACTTCAGATTTTTACAATGCCCACCCCTGAATGCTACCAGTTTAGAAATTAAGGTTATGCTTTCACAAAACTACAAATCTGACAATAAGCTAATGTTGGAAATTCTTGATCTCCCACCCCTCTGCAGTTACCCTGATAAATTAATTTCAGACTAACCCTTTAAGGAAGCTAGAGCTTTTTTTTTTTTAACAGTTCAATTTATTTTTGATTGCAGTGTGACACAGGTGCACGTTTATGATTTGGACAAAAAACATGGGCTACAGAAACAATCAAGTTTCATGAAACTTCTAATACATTATTAAAGTACAGAATCAAAAAGTCAAAACTAGTGACGAACACATCCTTTCACAATACAGCCGTTCTCAAACATAGATGTCCTGGTGGGTCTCAGTCGTAAAGCTGGTGTGCTCGGTGAGCGGCCCAGTGCCTTAGAGAGTGGTGAACCTTCAGCAGTACCGACGTGAATTCTGCGTCGAGTATGTTCTTGACGGGATGATGAAATGCTCAGGTTGTACATCTGGCTGAAGAAGTGAAACACAGAAACCACCTGATGCTGAAAGTATTGGGGTAACCCGTGGAGGCTCCTCACCAGAGTCTGACAGCTCGTCTGAAAGTCCTGAACCAGAGTAGTGGGTTTGGATAAACGCTCCGTGATCTGTTGAATGGTGGATAAACATTAAGCAGCCACAGTGGAAATGCTGATTGTCATGTATTCCAAAAAATTTGGGTTTCACTCTAATCCAGGGGTGGGCAATGCTGGTCCTCGAGGGCCGGTGACCTGCAACTATTGCATGTCTCCCTGGTCCAACACAGCCGAATCAATCGCTGAATCACCTCTAAAGTGCTGTCAAGTTCTCCAGAGTCCCACTAATGACCTCATTATTTGACTCAGGTGTTGCAGCTTTAGATGCATCTAAAAGCTGCAGGAGACCAGACCCTGTGGGCTGGAGTTGCCCACCCCTGCCTGCCCCAATCTAAAAATTAGGTGCAGCCAATTGCCTTGAAATGGGAAAACTATTTGCTTGTGTCATTTGTGGTGAAGGCCTCTGAGGTTTGTTCACGAATAAAACATTTGGAGTAAGAAACCAACTAGACAGGTCAGGTAGAAAGCAGGAATATGCACAGCTGAAACGCTGATCTCTTAAACCAACTGGACATCAAGGACAGAACCCAAGACAAACAGAAACTGGGGATTTAAAACTCAAGTTGCTCTGCAACTTCATTGCCAGAGGGCCATTATTCTGCAACTTTGGAATGCATCTCTACTCAGACACCTAAATCAAATGACTTTTACAAAACTTGCCGAGTCCCCAAGAAGATAATGCAGTTGTGTAGGAGTAGGGATGCACCCAAAAGTTGCAGGACTCTGGGACTCGAGGGCTGATCCCTTCCTTAAAGTAAATACATTTTCCTAAAAATGTCTCATGATGAAATGTCCAAAGCAAATGATCAAAAGTCATAAAAATTTGCAATAGGATAGTCCTTTGCCAATATTTAACTTGTATAACGCAAACATCTTCCCTGATCAAACTGTACTCACGGCACACCTGAACAAAGTGGATTTTTGAGCCAATCATTTGGTAGGTCCTCCAACACACTTTAGCAGCGAGTTTCATCAAGCGCCCTGAGTAACTTCCTGAGCGGACAGAAGCCTCAAATCCCTCCACCAAATGGGGTTCTTCTCCTGTGGACAGGAAAGCAATAGTAGGCAATGAAGTGAGAAAGACTTGCCACTCAGGATACTCTGATACTTGCCTACTCTCTCCTCTTCTGGCGGTGGGAGCACCTGGTCCACCAAAGCCTCTGACGTAGTCAGAGCCGAGTCCAATCCCATACTGGCTACGCTGATGGCTCTCTTCACCATTGACTGGTTCTCACTGTTGTCTGCCTGATGCAGTCTACTGATCACCTGTGTGACGGTGTGTTGCACTGTCACAACTGTCCCACCGGCTGCAGTGGTCACCACATCTCTAATCTCGTTTGCCTTGCTCTTGGCAGCAGCAACCACCTGCGTGATTGAGTCAAATTCATTATAATGGTCACTCTTTCAGAACCGGGCCAATCATTTAAACAAGTACCTCATCTGGTGGGGACAAAACAACAGGGAATGAAGTCTCCAGCCAGTCAAGGCCCTTGCAGGCAAAATTGTTTGCAATAGAGACTGAGAAGAAACAAATGCTTTGAAGACAAACCCCAGCAGTGCATTTCAACTGAAAAACAGCCAAGCCATGATTGATACAGCTGTAAATGTCTAAGCAAAACGGAGCCACGACACAGTCGTGGTAGGACTCACTCTGGGGCTCCAGCTTAACAATGACCGGCGAGGCTCTGGTACAGGCCGCGGTGCTCAGGGCGGTCACGCCGCTCTCCAGCGCCTCGCACAGGGATTTCAAACTGGAGCTGCTGCTTTTAGCATCTCTGTACAGGACCGACAGGGTGGCACAGGCTGAGCGAACCACGGGCAGCTTGACAATCCGGGCAGCTGCGTTCGGTACTACTTTCTGATTAAAATGAAAGAGCAAATCTAAAATCAGCACAGTCACTGACGAAATCTTAATGTGTGGGTTCACAAACGTTTAGGCAGAAAAAAGCTAATTAACGCAGGTGTTTATTTTCTCTTAATGCACTCACCTGGTTGTTATTGTTCTCTGGCATTTTCTCGCACTTTTCAAACACCAAAAATGTAGTTATCACGTAAACCGAATCTTTCTATGAACACTTTACCTGCTTGGGGAACGGTTCAAAGAAACAAGACGCTCACTGTTCAGAAATGCTGCTGACATCAAGGCCCGAACTCAAATAGCGTGCTGGCGTCATCAATTAGTGCTCACCTGTTGCGAGGGCTACCCGTGATCTCGCGAGATCTTAATCCATCGAAGCTCGTAATCTTTGGTCAAATATTTGATATTCCGAGGATATTAGATTAAAAGCCAACATTACTGCTGTTAGACGAGATTTGAACCTTTGTTGGAACTTTCCCCATTAGATTCAGCTTCAAATAACTTAACGCCTTGATTCTGATTCCTGATATCATGATTTTAAATGGTTGTGGATTAAATATAACTGAGCTGAAGTAAACAGATTAGCATAAATACTCTCGGTGAAGTGGCCGCTCGATGATGAATAATCGGTTTACTGAGACTTAGAACGCATGGTGTGTTATGACACACACACACACACACGCACACGCACACGCACACACACACACACACACACACACACACAAAACCAAACCAAACCAAAAAAACACGCATCCTCTCTGAGAGCATCCCCTTTCATTAAAGACAGGTGCATCCAGCTCTGCATGGTGACGTACAGGACAAGGATGGGTTTTTTTTTTTTTTTCTTCCATTAGAGCAATTAGAGCTGGAATATCAACGCTCCTGCTCCCGCACGCTTTAAGCCACGAGGATCTGTCTGAGGTGCCGATCCTGCTGCTGTTGTTGCTGGAACTGCAGCAGCAGCCGCATCCCGCTTCGCCCCGCACTCAACGTGCTCGAAAACATCTGTAGAAAATCTCTTTGCGTCACAGTGAGGGAGGCGCAACTCCGACACTCCTGTGTGCGTGTCGGGGGCAGTCCCGAACGCGGGACCGCCGCTCACACCTCCCGCGACAAGCACGTGCGGTGGGTGGGTGGTCTCCGACCCGCCGTCTTCACGTGGCTCCAGCGAGAGGCGCTCCGAGCCAAACCTCCACAGCGTCAGTCCGTTGCGGCAGCAGCAGGAGACAACGTCCCAAACATGGCTGTGGAGCTGGAGCCCACTGAGTAAGTGCACTCCTGATCCTCAATGCATGAACAATGAGAGAAAATGTGCATTTATATAATGAGAGAATACACAGAAAAGCTTATAATACATGGTTATATTTCGTGTGTTAGCTTGTAGTAATATTTAAAGCCAGTTAGAAAAAAAAGAATGAACGAACCCTTGGTGTTTTCTTGTCGTACTGCATAGTTATGTTTGTATAAACCACAACACTGCAGAAATCGTCGTTTGTGCTCACATGTTTGCACAAAGATATTTGATCCATGAAGTGGTTATTTTGGCACCCTGCATCCATGAACCACATGTGCCTGTTGATCTAATGATTGCTCCATGTATGTGCATGCATGTAGACTTCCCCCCCCTCCCCCCCCCCACCTTTCTGTGTTGCGCTTGGTAATTTGTATGTAGGATGACAGTACTGTGCATTGCTTTTATTTTCTTACAGAGGACATATTACATGGACTCACGTTTTTTTTTAATATATGCGTAATAGTTGACGTTACACTATAAAAGTCTTCATATGCCTTGAACATTTTCCCACATTTTGTCATATTAGATGCACACACTTCTGTATATTTTATTGGGTTTTATGCCACGGGCCAACACAAAATACACAAAATAAGTGTGAGGACGAAGGGAAGTTATACATTATTTTTAATGAGATTAAAACCTTTTTTCATTCTTTGTAGACTAGCTTAAGTTCAAAATGACTGAATAGAAAGTCTACATAAACCTTGCCCCAAATTATTAATTAGAATAAGGTCTGGACTTTGACCGAGCTATTCCAACATCTCAGTTTGCTTTGCTCTGAACTATTTCCTGTGTCGCTGGTTGAATGTTTAGTGTTGTTTTCCTGCTGAAATTTCCAGTGTTTGTAGCGTATGGCAGAAAAAACAATCCCCACAAGATGATTTCCTTCACTATTCTGTTCTTCTTTGTGTTTACCTATCACAAAACTTCCAAAAATATACATTGTAATATAAGAAAATTGCTAAAAAGGGGAGACAGGTATTTATGCCTGTACTCTACTGCCTGTTTGGAGAAGAGTCACTTATATCAAATGCATTTCAGATATGATGATAGTCTGTGGTATTGTGTGAATAAATCAATAAAGGAAAGTGTTTAAAGGGCTTAGAGATTCGTCTTCTCTGTGTCTGCAGTGTGATCCGTCTGATCATGCAGTACCTCAAGGAGAATAACCTTTACCGCACGCTGATGACCTTACAGGAAGAAACCACAGTTTCTCTCAACACCGTGCAAAGCATCGAGAGCTTCATAGAGGATATAAACAGAGGCCACTGGGACTCTGTTCTGCTGGCCATTGAGTCTCTCAAGTTGCCTGACAACACACTGATTGACCTCTATGAGCAGGTGAGTTGCAGTTTGCTCAGCAGATAACCCGTGAGTGTATTACAATGCCTTGAAAAATACTCATGTCTTGAACATTTTCCCATTTTGCCACAGAGGCGTCAATGTATTCTAATTTGATTCCATGTGACAGGCTGACGCCAAGTCGCGCATAATTCTGAATTATAAGGAGAAAAATGTGGGACTTTAAACATTTATCATACAATAAAAACCTGAAAAGAACATCAAATAATCGTTTTCCTTACCCTTCATTTTGATACTCAGAATTAAAATCCAAGCTAGCCAGTTGCAGGTTATAATTTACCCTATCTATAGATGCAACTGTTCAATTTGAGCTCAGTGGTTTCGCTGGTACATGTGGCTCGGTGTTCAATGATGGATAAAATTGTGGAGAAGTTCAGAACAGTGTTAAGGAAATGAAACAGCATAACTTCAAACAAATCATGACTGACCACCTAAACTACAAAGCTAGGCAGAAAAAGCATAAAAATTCAGTCTCTGCATTTGGAAAGAAAGCATGTCAAGACGTTTCTCTGAAAACTTGACACTATCATTTGGTTTTACAAAGCATTGACTAAGATGATAAATAATTTTCACTCCAACTTACATTTATGCACTACTTTGTGTTGATATAAAATATAAAATACAAAAAATATTTGTGATTGTAATGTGACACAACATGAAAACCTTCATTGGGCACTAATTCATTTTCAAGACACAGTGAAAGCGTCTCCCATTACCAGCGATCTTCTCAACAGGTTGTAATGGAGCTCATTGAAATGAGAGAGGTGGGTGCAGCCCGCTCGCTCCTCAGACAAACTGACCCAATGATCCTGCTGAATCAGACCGAGCCAGAGAGGTACGCCCACCTGGAGAAGCTGCTGACGTGTCCTTACTTTGACCCTCGAGAGGTTAGAAAATAAATATAGTGTTTTACCTTCAAGCAAAAACAATTTGCATGAGGTGTGATGTCTAAGCTGAAACTCCCTTCTCTGTCACTGCAGGCATACCCAAAGGGCACCAGTAAGGAGAAGCAGCGCAGAGCCATAGCTGAGGCTTTAGCGAGAGAGGTCAGTGTGGTGCCTCCTTCTCGCCTCATTGGACTCCTGGAGCAAGTCAGCGTGAGTTCAGAGATCAATATTCTTCTCAGTACTCACTCTAATTACATGCCAGGGGAATTTGCGTTATTGATGTGCGCTTCCCTTCGCTTTTGTCCTTTTTTATTTTGTCCTGCTGTTATAGGACTTGTTGTGTGTGCCTCTGTGCGTGCTTTTAAAGCCCCCTGTCATCTTCTACCTTGGATGTCATCTAGGCTTGAATGTTTAGAGAGATGGCTTTTGGACTCCAGCTGGGGCTACACAGAGACAAATAATAGAAAGTGGTCACTCTCCAGGTTTATCCACAGGAGGGTTTTTGTATTGGCTGGTAAGGGAACACAGTCTCTAGGAAGCTGTACAGGAAAGGTCTCTTCTTGGAAATGTTTGTGTGAGGATTTGGGTTTTTCTCTGTGTTAGTTTATTTAGGTTTCTGTTTTGTTTTCAGTTTGTTGTCCTGTCTGGCCCTTGATTGTTCCCAGCTGTGACTCATTTCTCTAATTACCCTTTGTGTATTTAATCCCACCTCTGTGCCTTGTTGGGTTGTTGTCTGATGCATCTAGTTGTTGTGTCAAGTCTGTTGACTTGTCTGCTGTCTTGTGTGGCCAGTTGATACCAGTTTTGAGCCTTAGCCTTCTGCTCATTCTGTGGTCCCTGGTCTTGATTATTGTTTTCTCATCATTAAATTTATCACTTCATTCTCAACAACCTGGCTCTGCAGCCTCTCCCTCACCACCTTCTTACATCATGACAGTTTGCAGAGAAAATGTCTCAAGAATTTTTGTAGGTAGGGAAACCGGCCATGTCCACAAAAACGAGACAAACGATGTACAAATGGTTTCACTTGGCACAGCTGTTCAGAACTTTTCATTGTGGAAAAAAAAGGTTCTTTGTTTTTGGATCAAAACTTTTAATTTAACTTGTCCAAGGAAGGAGATGTTTTCATGCACAAAGCCTACGTCAAAGTACTTTGAAAGTACTGCCAATTCAAATTGAATGATCATTTTTTTTCTCATGTGTAGTGGTGCGAACTGCAACGGACTGAGCACACGGGCATGAGGGGTTCCACTGGCCCTAATATGGTATTACAGCTTTAATTTTTGTGTTGTTTTCCCTGTTGCAGTATATAAAGCGACAGATAAATCCAGGCTATCTTTCCCCTGAAATGACAATCGACACATCGACAAACAAGGAGCAGCATGCGGAAAAAGAAAGCGTTCCATCTCAGCTGTACCGCCACATAAAGGTAATCAACAAAAATCAGCACATTTCTGTATTGGTCCAAAGGAAACTTCTTGGACAATAAACATATTAAGTTGTGCTTTCTGGTCAATTTGTGGTCAATGTGGGCTTGTTTATAAGTGAATTCATCCACTAGCTGTTCTGACACAAAACTAATAGACTTATTCACCTCAGGACAACTCTTCCAGTCAGTTTGTGCTCTCAGTGCTCGCTCCTAAGAGCTGCAGGCACTGCTCATTATTGCTTTCCAGTGACAAAAATGATAAGAATGGTCAGCCCACGCTGCTGCAGAGCACTGGAAAAATGCATTTCTCCCTGAGGATGACTGATATTAAATTTTGTTTCTGTTCTGTGTTTATACATGCTGCAAATGCTGTTGTTGCAGAAGAGGCATCTTATGTAATTTTTCTGTGTTTTAAATATGCAGTTTGGACGACGTTCACACGTGGAATGCGCCCGGTTCTCTCCTAATGGCAAGTATTTAATCACCGGATCAGTGGATGGGTATATTGTGTTCTGGAACTTCAACAGTGGAAAAATTTCTAAGGTAAATGTTTTTCACATTTTTAGACATATTCCCTTTTAATTTTGTGACATGAATGGTAATAAAGTTGTTTTGTATTTGTTTGAATAATGTTTATGCATTACCCAACTTCTTACAATAATAATAATAATAATAATAAAAATCAAGATTATAATTTCAAAATCATTCTTGTGATTAGTGGCATGCTTTAGGTTTGTGTTTTAAGTGCTCCTTTGTAATTTATGGTCTGTGTGTGCTGTGCATTTGTGTGTAAATGGCATCCTGCAGGATCTCAAGTATCAGGCCCAAGAAAGCTTCATGATGATGGACGATGCTGTGCTGTGCATGTGCTTCAGTCAAGATGCAGATCTACTCGCCACAGGAGCGCAGAATGGCAAAATTAAGGTCAGTTTGATCAAACAGTGTAACAATCCAACCGATGTCTTCTTGTTTTGAGTCTCAGCTTTTGTATGCATGAAAATATGCATGTTTCTAAAACATTGAAATACGTCATTGTGTGTCGATGAGAAAGGTGTGGAAGATCCAAAGTGGCCTGTGCGTGCGAAGGTTCGAGCATGCTCACAGCAAAGGTGTGACTTGTCTGAGCTTTTCAAAGGACGGCGACCACATCCTCAGTGCCTCATTTGACCAGACCATAAGGTGGGATATCACGGCATCCACAGTGAGCTCAAAGCCATGCCACATATCTATATTGACTTGACAAGTTAAGCAGTGCAATTAAAATTATTGGATGATTCATATTGGATAAATATGTGGAAAACATTACATGCCATTGCTAAGTATGGTGGAGTATCCATGTCGCTGTGGGTCATTTGTCTTTAAAAGACATGTTATACTCTAACATAAATTGTTAAAATACAAAATGAAAACACGTGGCGAATATTGATCTAAACCATACAACAAAATCATCACATAAAGGTTTCAAAGGCCCCAAACCAATCTTCTGTCACAGTCATCTCTGGATTACGTCCTATGCAACACCTGCCAGTTGGTGACTTTATAAAAGGATTAAGAAGAAACCAGGACTCAATGATTTAGTCAGATGATCAAGATCCATCTCTCCCAGTAAACTCCAAGCTTGAGAGAAGAATCAGAGCTACTCCATTGGTAAAAAGAGGTTTTGTCAAGTTATAACCGAAAGAGCAATAGTAATATTTTGACAAATAATTTTGTAAAAAAAATATTTAAGGATAATTTACCTCCTGATTAGCTATAGCACAGTGAGCATTAAATTAAAAAAAAAAAAATATTTTAACCACTGCATTAAAAGTTTCATTTAGTTTGAGATGTTTTAAACATATTTACTAGTTATTTTCTTAATTTTTGTGTTGTGTTTGTATATGCGTATTGCAGGCTTGTGCGTTATATACATAACTGTGTACCCAACATGAGGTGGGAGCTTTGTTGAGTTTCTGGAGTCTTGTGCAGAAGCAGGTTTGTCTGCAGTGGGAGGAAATAGAGAGATCTCACTGACCTGAAAGATGATTCATAAAGGTTTGGAAGATGCACATATAGGCATCGGCTCATGAAGGACGGCAGGAAGATGGGCGCTTTTTTTTATTTATTTATTTTAATCAGTGTTTACTTTTACAGCCCACTGTAAATTTACAAGAAACAAAAGAGTGGGTGGGCAACAAGTTGGGGAAAAATATTGAAGATGTTGGTGATCTTCAGTTGTGGTACTGTCTTTTAACGTATGACTCTTTTCTGAAGTAACAGGCTACATGCATATTAATAACATGAGTGTACATGTTCCTGCATTTCAAACTTCTGCAAATATGAATCCAAACTAACATAACTATACACTTTACACAAAAACAACTTTCAAAGTACAGAATCAGCATCTTTATTCACCTATTTTAATCCACTTGCATAAGCAAATTTGCAAAGTATTCCAAAGTATTCTGCTTGTTCCAGACTTCCCCCTGCACACAAACACTGACTCTCCTTTCATTTTGACGGGTTGAATGTTATTTCTGACTCCTGGGGGGTGTGGGCTGAGCCTCGAGTTGGAGGCACATGTGCTGTGTGGGTGCAGCTGAGGTGCCATGCGCTCAGGCACAAAGCAGCAACGTGTTCCTCCACCTCACGGATCCTCAAGTCGAGAAAATTCCTCACGAGGAGCGAGTCTTCCGTTCCAGGAGACAAAGTGAATCAGTGAGCGTGAGGTGTTTTGTCATGCTTTAGCTCATCTGCACCCATTCACTCAGCAGGAGCTAAAAATAACTCAGCGGCTACACGTTTTGTCTGCTTTCAAGAATAATCTGCTCCTCCAGTTAAACAGAGGTTGTTTTTTTTTTTTTGTTTTTTTTTAAAGTAGTCATCGCTTTCCTTTATGTCATTCGGTTTTCAACATCATTTTCAGAATCCATGAGCTGAGGTCAGGCAAGACGCTGAAGGAGTTAAAAGGACATTCATCGTTTGTAAACGATGCGTGTTTCGCTCAGGATGGTTTTCACATCATCAGCGCCTCAGCCGATGGGACTGTTAAGGTATGATTTACATAAAGGGTCTGGGTCCACACTCAGTTATGCCACATTAGATGTAATTTATGGTTCCTGTCAAAAGCTATGCAATCATCCTGGGCATAGATACAATATTTTTGGAGCTTTTAAGGACGATTTGGTACAGAAAGGAATTATTTTACATCACACAACTTCAGGAACTTTTAAACACAAGTTTGAATTTATTGTAGATATTTATGAATACATCCTTAAATATACTTATACAGCCTGATTAATATTAATAGTCTGGACCGTTTGCACATTTTTCACACACTTATTTAGATTCCTGGTCAAATTCTGCTTGGCAGAGTTGGCATAGTTCACAAATTTCCTCAGGTCATTCTGAATAAAAGTTTTCTGGACAGATTAGGAAAAAACGGATGTATTTTAACCACAACGACAAATAGTTGAAGCTGAATAAACCTAAGAAAACCGTGCCAACCATGAGGCATGAAGGTGTTTGAAGGTGATGGGGTTTGTTTCCCTGCCAGCCCTGCAGTGGTGGAGTAACAAAGAACTTCTTCCAAATTCTTCAGCTTCCCATTAAATGTAGAAACTTTTAATTAACTGTGTGTTCCAATTGGCCAACAATGTCAGACACTTGATTGGAATAAAATGGTTTTGGAATGGGTAAAACTGGCTAATTAAGCTATTGAAATGACTCCAATCTCAACTCCACTGAATAGCTGTAAGAAAACCAACTAACTTGACTTAAATGTACCATTCCTGAAAAGAAAAATGGTTAAATATTCAGGCAGGATTATGACCAAACTTTGTTGATGGATAGAGAAAGTGTGTGGGCTTCTCTGCAACTTGCTAAGGGACATTGTGTGTGTATGTATGTATATATATGAGCCTCTATGCACAATTATGACCCTGTTTGGATTAGAGAAAACCCAAAAAATAATTCACACTTGCACCTAGTTCTTATTTTAAAAATGTCACTCAACTGTGTTTGGTTCAGATGTGTTTATGACAAAAATGAGTTCCTGTAAAACCTCTGACTAGATCTGTTAAAATGGAAAATGTTTCTTCCCAGATTTGGAACACAAAATCCTCCGAATGCATTCACACGTTCAAATCCCAGTCAATGACGTCAGACGTCCCAGTCAACAATGTGATTCCTCTTCCCCAAAAGCCTGAGGAGTTCGTGGTGTGTAACCACTCCAGCACAGTGGTCATCATGAACATGCACGGCCAGGTGAGAGCGTCATTTGACTTTGTCGAGTTTTAAAAAAATAATCTGAAGACAGATGAAAGCATCTGTCTTCAGGCTGCTGGAATTTTTTGAACATGCAATATATCTACAATTTACAATGAAGGCATTGTAGTAATGCAAGATTTCTTTATTTTTACAGATAATGTTAAATAATCCATGGAAAATAATCAAATCCATAAGCTTTACAGGTTTGAAGCAGTCTGATTTTTCGCTGCTTCGTGGAAATTATTAGTGATTTTCTTTTTTAAAGTAATTGGCTCTAAAAGGAATAATTAAACCTTACCTTTTTTCAAAGACTCTAATGACATATTATGCTAATTGTTTCTACTAGTGTTAGCAATAATAAATGAACATACAGCAAATCATTTTTCACATTCTATATTTCGACTGACATTTGCCAATATTACGTGCACAGGCAGTTTCATTACCTGGATTGAATTTTGGGAGCTTAATAATTGTTATCTGGTCATGATGCCTTCGTCGTGACAGAAAGTGCCTAATTAACAAAACTGCAGCTTAAAATCTATGCAAGGGACACAGATAAGTCAACAAATGTAGCAGTCTAGAAAGGCTCCAGCGCCTCACATTTTCAGGGTTTCAACAAATACTTTATATTTTTATCTGCATTGATATTTCTGAATTGTCTGAATTTTCACGACCTTTTCCTTAGAGTTCTCAGTGGAAACATAGGTGGATGTTCAGAGACAACTAAATACAACAACCCCGACGACTGTGGCTGTGTGGGTAGAGTAGTGGTCTTGTGATCGGAAGGTTGTAGGTTCAATGTCGATGTGCCTCTGGGCAAGGCACGTGACCCCAAATTGCGATCTGTGTGTTGGTGTAAAAATGTGTGAATGTGACTCTACCGTAAAGCGCTTTGAGTGAATTAAAATCTAATTACTATCTAAAGTTTTTTTTGACTATTAAAGTATTGAATCTTTTAACCAAGTTTAATGGGAAAAATAATAAAAAATATAGTTATTAAAGATATCTGTTATGTTTGTCCAACCTCCCAGGTGTCAGCAGGATCTTCTTTTGACAGGTTTAGGTTTTTAAGTACTTCTAAAGGAAAGCAGAACAACAAGCAAACTTCAAGAAGCTTTAACTTTTTAGTGGAAAAAAAAAAAAGGAAGTTTCACTAAACCATACAGAAAAGTATGGCTCTACTCTGTAATTCTAGGAAAAAAGTGTTTATTCCCTACAGTGACAGACGAGTTAACATTCAAAACAATTTAGAATATTTCACTCGTCTAATCATCTAACGGCGTGGCTGTTATGAAAAAGTTAATTTCCTTCCTTCTTCCTCCTCAGACAGTGAAGACTTTCTGTTCAGAGCAGCCAGAGAGAGCGGGCTTTGTGTGCTGCACCGTGTCACCCCACGGGGAGTGGATCTACTGTGTGGGGGAGGACAGTGTGCTGTACTGTTTTAACTACACAACAGGGAGGCTGGAGAAAACGCTGACTGTAAGCCCCTCTCCTCATACCCAACAATTATCTTTGAGAAAAACCATTAGTGAGCCTCCACAACCTATTTTGCTGTCTCATTGTTGTGCTAACATTTTTCAGCAAGGGCAGTTAGGGAAGCTGGATGTCTGTAGGGGGGGAGATGAGAATGTGTATTGATCTGCATTTCTCTGCACCCACAGGTTCACGACAAAGATGTAATTGGCATCGCTCACCACCCACAAGAGAACCTGATTGCCACATACAGCGAGGATGGCCTGCTAAGACTGTGGAAACCTTAAGCTGTCGCCTGCATTCTGCTGTGGAGGAGCCAGGCAGTTGTTTGCAAAGTTCAAAAGCATTCAGATCAACTCAAAAGTTCAGAATTTTTTCTGAGAATTTCTTTACAAATCCTACACCTTCTCCCCAATGTATTATGTTTACTGAATGCTCACTTTGCATTTGAAATCAGAAGATAGAAAATAGAATTAGAAGAGCAATGCTTGAGTACAAAGAGAAGATCTCACGGTAACATAAGCTATAGGTGTGTCTGGTGCACATTTAGTTAAAACGAACTCTTTCTTCATTTAGTGAAGTTACTCATACAGGGTAGTGTAGCGAGACATGTTACTCAAGTGTAGTGATGCTTCATGATAATATTACTCAAGTGAAAGTAAAAAGGATAGAGTAGTAAAAATTTTCCAGTAACAGTTTTTTTTCCCCCCCAAAAAAAGTTACTCAGGTAATCGTAACTGGGAAGATGTAACGAGCTACTATCCATCTCTGCTTTTAAGAAACCTCACTTCAAAAATCCTGTACCATCCTACTAAGAGTAATATGGTGTTTGTTTTAAACTTTTTTATATTGATACAAGTCTTATGAAAGTGAATTTTACATTTTTAAAGCAAGACGTTCAGGATACAGAATTAAAGAATCAACCATGTATTTCTTATTTGCCTTAATATTTAAGGTTAAGCTAGGTCTTTAACTGTTTTTAGTTATTAATATTTAAAAAAAAACAAAAAACTTACCATTTGACAGCTGTGTGAACTTTGTCAACTCTGCCTAGGACCTCCATAATGCTCTTTGTGAGTCCAACTTCACTAGTGCCACTTGAATCCAACACTCTCATCTCTTCTGTCTCTAACAGACATGAAAATGCACGGTGGTGAACTGTTGTGAGATTATTTACAATAGAAACTGCCTAACGTTTGGGCATAAATAATGTCAGGTATTTGCTTTCCTGGCTTTGGTTTGTAAAAATGCTTCCCTTTGCACCCTAATTTGCTCTGCATGCTACCTCAGTTCACCGCCTTGCAGTGGATCGAGAGCGATTCAGATATGCATGCTTAAAAACGGCAGAACTTCCAGTCTGTATCCTGTTTGTAATTGCAGCATCGTTTAGTTGTACTTTCCTGTGCATGCATACATGTACATGCCCGCAGGTAACGGACTGACCACTATTTATTATGTGCGATATTATTTCTTACTGTAGTGTGAAGTCATTGCACTCTATTTTTTTGTATATTTGCTATATTGTGAATATCATATAGTCTGCCACTGGAAGAAAAAGAAGTACAAATAAATTCACATTCAAAATTGCTGCATTTAATGTCCATTCATAAACTCAAATTAGTGTCAAGTTTGTTCTGTAATTAGAGTTCAGTTTCTTTTCTCAACAGAGTGGGCAGAATTTGGATAAGAGCACAAATCCACATATGGGATCAAATAATTGATTGAGTTTGGGTGACAAAAACATGTAGCTGGTAATATGGGGTGCTAAAATACAGTTAATTAAAATAACTGGTGATATAATCACATTATTTACCTCACCACGTTACAATTTACAAAATGGTTGCACAAACACAACAGTGAATCCCACTGGCTATGGTTTAAAGCGTTTTAGTTGACAGGCTATTATCGATACCAACAGCTTGCCATACAACTCAATCAGAGTTGAGTCAGAATCCATATTGAGCGAGCGCGAGATTTAACACAGCCTTTAAACACACACCCCATAAATAGTTGATTCACAAAGATGTGCTCACATTAATCTCACTGCGTGCTCAGGTGGGGGCGCAAATATAACACCATAGAAGGGCAATTTTTTAAGCCAAACAGTGGGAAACGTGAGGGTGTAAAAACACCCACATACGCCAAGGAACCACTGCTCTCAGAGCTGGCCAGAGGAACAAGCAAACAAAGCCACTTGTTTAGGCATCCATGTCAGCAGGGGGAGCCAACGCGCACTTGAAGCCTCCCACAGAATATACTTTTTGTTGAATTACCTTGGATTTAAATTAATATTGCCAACAGTTCCTAAATGCTTGTTTACCAAAAACCTGTGTATTTTTAAGCAACATTTGTTAGCGAGAACAAAAAGTGAGCTGCTTAAAAAGTTTCTTCAAATCCATAAAAGTTCCCCGTCATTCATTTTCTAGTTTGTCCTTTTAATAAGATGGCTGTAAGGAGTGTAGACTAACAGTGCACGTCCCTTCCCCCACCTGTTTCTAGCTTGATGAAAGGAGCCCATCACACTTTTCAACATAGAAAGATTTCTTGATGGTGAAAGTTTGTTGTGAAAACCAGAGGAGCAGAATCCATCACTCTTGTCCAAGATAACTCGTGATGATGAACGTACTTTTATATCATAACTAAAATTAATTTGATGTTATTCATTTTAATGTTTGTGTTAATATCACAATTCTTTGAAATTCAAACTCAAAAGTTGTACATTGGAAAACTCACACCAGCTTGAGACTATTGTGAACTTTTGCCCAGCACTACAGCGTGACTTAAGCTTCCCAGATACCATCGCAGATCCGTTTAGTAAGACCCCAAAATGATATTTATTAACAAAACATGATCACAAACATTCTTGGTCCGAACATCGATTAAGTTAAATTAAAACTTGAGTTAACTTATCTCAGTTTCACCTTCTCAGACTTTCAGAAACAAACCTGCTGTCAGAAGCAGATCCCTTGAAGGTGCCCGAACACAACGGTCAAAGAATATTCAGGGAAAAGATCATCACTTAAACTAACACTGCATAATCAAGTTACTTCAAGTTGAGTTATGGTAAGGCGTTGAAACAGACACACACTTCAAACTCCCCCGTCTTAAATCCCTCCCTAACCTCCCAAGATCTGATCAGGTTGCACAAGAATAAGACACAATTATTAACGTCGATACCAACATCAAAACATCAAAATATGCAACGTTCTACTTTGACTTTTCATCTTAATTCCACATGGGAATGCAATATTTTCTTCTGATTTCAAGACCATGCATTTACAGAGAGGATTCTGGCACTGGTTAATCTTTCTTTGACAATGTAAGGTACAACAGGCACTTTATACCCATGGGTATTTTTTTTTTTTTTTTTTTGCAACTGTTGTAACAAATATTACCAGCATAAACATAAATTTACATTACCAGTTTGTCTTCAAATTGTCCAGAAAGCAATTGCTGTCAAGGAACTGGATGGTTTTAAACATCTGCAAATTGTTTTCTTTCGTAAAATAATTTCACATAGAAAACGGTCCGATGTCCAACCCAAGACAGTAATTGAGCCCAGAAGAGGTAAAATACTAAAGTTAAATATTAGTTTGAAATATCTACATTTTAGTGGCTTGAACCTATAACAGTACTGCCCCCTTTCTTCAAACTCACATCTTCCAGTCATATTTTTAAGATTGTTTAGAAATGTTTTAAAATAGCCCTTTAAAGGGTAAACCAGCAAAAAAAGAAAAAAAAAAAGTATCAAGTATCAACATAAATCTGCCTTGTCCTCCATCTGAACTTTTGTCCTCAAAAACAATTAGTCATTAACGAGCTGTTCACAACCACAGATTAAGCAACACCACACTTTCAAAAACATTTTAAAATGAATGTTGGCATCGGTTTTAGTGTAAATGCAAGTTTTTCTTTTCTTTTAAAGACACTGTGATCCCAGTCCTCATGTTTGACCACAGTGCTTCAGAGAAAAAAAAACAAACAAACAAACAAAAAAAAGAATTGAAATGTGGTCCCATAAGGAAAGAGCAGTCCAGCATTGAGCCCAAAACCAATTAGTTGGGGAGGGGAAAAAAAAACAAAACAAAAAAAACAAAAGGTGAGCCAGGACTCTTAAGACTGAGCTGGTGGGGAATTTCAAACCAAGACAGTTACCGGACGAGAAGGTGCACAAACTTCCAACAAGGTGCATTGCATCAGAGATGGGGGATTTTGGAAAAGGCAGAGTCTCAAGCTGGGGTTTAAGACGTGTGGCACTGAACGCCTCCGGTGCTGGCGTAGTCGTCCTCGTCCATGTAGTAGTACTGATGTCTGTGTCTTCTTCTGCTCTCTAAGTCACAGTCCTCCAGGTCAGCATAGATGTAGAGGTCCTCGTCCATGCTGTCCGTCTGCTCTGTGTCTATCTTTCCGGGGAGGTAGCGCTCGAGCTCCTTCAGCTTGTGCTTGGGGAGGAAATTGGCTGGTGGGAACACCACCTAGTGACATAAGCAGAGTACTGACTCAGGAAGCCTGTATACATACACTTTCTGTAATTGTTGTTTTGAGAACCTTTAAAACGCAAAAATCAAACATTTTTCCCTTCTATGTTGTAATCAGGCTCTACTTTGCTCCCGTCTGTCACATAAAATCCTGTAGGCCTGAAACAGGAATTACTGTAGATATTTCCTCAGATGTGCCATTTTCACGTTCATAAAATCCTAATTTATTCTTGACCGGTCTATCGTGAAAAAATGCAATGATTATGCAAACAGAGTAATTCAAAACAGGGACGTTATTAACTAATGCAACTCTTTTTCTGTGCTCAAGATTTTAGTAGTGATTAACTTCACAAGTTGAGACACTCGTACCTTATCGGCGATGGTAACGCTAACAAAAGCTAGCAAAAAAAAACCCCACAAAAAAAACAAATGGAACATTTCTATGCGAATGAAAATGATGAAGGTTGTTTTAATTTACTAGATATTAAGCCCTTTTTTGCTGCTGGATGCTCTAGAGGAGTTGTGTCAGTCTGCTTTTATTAAAGTGAAGATAAAATCCTACAGGTCTTACCGAAAAGTGAATAATAAGACGTCCTTTTTCAAAAGGTCTGCGATACATAGGCATCCCCTCGTTGAGGACACACTTGGTGTCTCCAGGCTTGATGAGTTCCCCTGTAGTTGGAAACAGAAGGAGATTGGCTATAGCAAACCTGACAGGATATTCCATCAAGAGTCTTTCATAAACTTCAGAAACAATAAATACGTTTCTGCTGCTCTACTACAGAAGATCAGCTGTTTCCATGTAAATCCAGTCCAGTCTTGAATACTTTTAAAAACTCCCAAAGGTTGATCAACTTGAACCTTTTAGAGACAACTAAATAAATTGCACTTTTGATCATATAAAATCGGAGAAATCCAGGTTGCTGTGTGTTTGATGGGTACATTTACCTGGATGAGACGTGACGAGGAGAGTCCTGCTGTCCAGTGTTTGAACCGGCCTCTTAAAACCACACAAAGCCTCAACCAGCTGCAACTCCATCGACATGAGCAGGTCTTCTCCTCTCCTGAGGACAGAAACAAGTTCAGCAACTAAGTTCACTTCATTTTGACGTTTCTGAGCAGACAACACATTAAAAGGCAAAATAACATGTTACTATTCCTGTCTCACTCATGTGGTTTTCAAATTTTGTATACATGTTGTTGTAACGCCTCATAATGTAAACCTTGCTAAAGTAACCTATGATGAGCAGAAAAACATGCCTTTTCCCATTTTGTTTTGTACCTGGTGAAAAGTGCATGTTCCTGTTGGTCGAGGACGATTATGATATCGCCTGGCTCCAGCCCTGGCTCCTGGTCCCCTTCACCATGAAAAACTATTTTCTGCCCATCTTTCATTCCTGTGAAAAACATCAGCTCATGAGTTCAACCGTTGGTCTCAGCAACTTTACAGCACTTTTTTGCTTTTTAAATGGACTCATAGAGTCACACCTTTGTCAATGTGAACCTCCAGAATCTTTTTCTGTCGCATGATCTTGCGTCCTGTGCACGTTTTGCAGCGGTCCTTCTGGCTGATTCTCTGTCCTTGTCCCTGACAGTTGTGGCACACAGTGGAAACCTGCTGCACCATACCTGGGAGTAACTGATGCATGCGTACCTGCACACCCGTACCATGGCAGGACATGCACATTTGTGCAGCTCCTTTACGACTTCCACGACCTGCCGTGGAGGAAAAGAAAGGAAGAAAGAAAGAAAGAAAGAAAAAAAAATCATCCGCACTGTGAAAAAATATTAAATATAAGCACATACTTGCCATGGGACATGAGTGAGATTTAAATAATCAAGTATTTAAATGAATTTTGAGGAAATTTATGTGATGTACCAACATATATTAGCACATAAATGTGAAGTAGAATTGAAACATTTTCAATATTCTTTTACAAGCAGCTCAGGAATTAAGAAACAAACAAGAAAAACATTTTGTCACCGGCTTAAAAGGTTGTTGCCATACTAATTGAATTCAACAACATTTTGAACCTGTTCCAACAAAGAACATTTCAAATAATTACTTGGTTTGACACGTTGCACAGCTAAGTAAGCCAGTGAGTCTCTGGTACAATCCACCTGTCAAACAGTTAACTTCCATCATGCCAGAAGCACACAGGCCGCCGAGGAGCTGGAGGAGGCCTCAACCTTTTCCTCAGATAACGACTCCTTTGTGTGTTTAATGATTCGGCTGCTGAAAATATCCCTGCTTTTTGATGTTTTCACAGATTCTCTGCCAAAGGTAAACCTTAGAGACATGGTGGAAACTAAAGGTCAATCTGCATCAGAGTGATGACAACTGTAGATGAAATATGGCTATTAACCTAACACACAGACACATAATATTTCATGAGCTTGCGAGTTACAGCAGAGGATATGAAAAGGGCAGTTTGTGAAGGCGACTATGTGAATGCTGATCCGCCGCAGCATCAGAAAAGGCTTTCAGCACCACATCTGTCTTTTATGTAAAACTGGAGCCACTAAGGATTTTCGTTTTTGTTATTAAACATCAATAAATGTTATTTGCTCTGCTGGGTCAGTTATGTTCATGACATCCACTAAGAATTAGGAAATAATTTCTGTTGACAATATAAGGTTTGTCTTATGAGATCGGGAAAAATGTTTAAGCATTAAATCAGTATTTTTGACCAAAAATAAAAAATAAAAATAAAAATCAAAGTTCTAATTCCTAACTTCTTTAATCTCAAATTGTACTTTTAACATTATAGAAAAAAAGATGTTTTATCTTGGCTGAGAGATTTGGAGTCTTACTGTGAAAATGTTAAGTTCATGCCACATTTGGAATAGTGGATTTGTTTTTTCAATAATAATGACTGCTTTAGTTTTGACACTAAAACACCGTCATTCAATGAATAAAACAAACTACTTTGTGTGTAATAAGACTATTTTTGCAAACCTCGGGACTTAAAACTGCAGAACTGTTTACCTTCACATCTCTCACAGATGCAGTTCTTCTGTACAGAAAGTTTTCTTGTTGCTCCGTTGTAAAGGTCCTCCAAGGTCACAGTGATTTGATGAACTATATTCTTTCCTGTTGTGAAATAAAACACAACACTGTAATACATTTCACAGGCTTTAGGTACAAGGTTCACAACCATAATACATCTCAATATTTACATAGAAAGGCTTACTTTTGGGCAATAACTTGGAACATATTTTAGACAATGTAGGTACATCATTTAAAGATGTCACCAACCTTTCATTACTATCTGTTATTTATTAGATGCAAAATCCACTTTGTTCTTCAATATTCTAGGGTCAGTTCACCAGACTGATCGCTTGTAAATTTATCTGCCAAGATTCATCCAATATCATGTTTTTCTACCAAACAGCTATGAGTGAATGAATCCACCTACGCTTCCAAGTATAGTGAAAACTGATGACTTGCATAGCACCATCTTATTTTCATGACAATATATCTTGAGAGGGGCAACACCAGATGGAACACTTCAGAAAATATAGCTCCTGTTTCTCAACATAAAAAAGCAGCACAGTCAAACGTCTGACAGGTTCATCACTCGTCTTTCTTAATGTTTAGGAGTAAGAAAATATGACAGCAAAATGGAAATTGCTTATAAAAGCTAACAATCAATCCTACAAGAAACTTTTTGAAAGCAACAGTGGCACTAACCTTCCTGTTCTGTCCTCTAGTGGCGAATGTTATGAACTGCATTACATAAGAATCTTATTGTTTGCCCACTTCAGCATACTTCCACTGTACATATCAACACCAACCACCTTAATCTGGCAGATAAATTGACTATTTTTATTTCTACTGTTCATCATTATATATTTTTTTACATTTTATATAATTATAATACAACATTTTCCTTTCTCTTAATAGAAATTCTAAACAGGATTCACTTCATGTCTTCAGGAGCCACTGTGAGTTTTTCCAAATATCTGCTCTCACCTTTTCGTTCTCTGTGCATTCGACTACCTCCACCAAAAAATAGGTCAAAGATATCCATGGGTGATGTGAAACCACCGCCACCACTGCCGCTGCCTGTTCCTCCTTCTTTTATAGCCTTTTCACCTCCGCGGTCATACACCTCTCTCTTCTTGGCATCTGACAGAACCTCGTATGCCTGCGAGATCTGTTTGAACTTTGGGGAAAATAAATAAAAAAATAAGATTAAAAATCTGCCACAGCTGCCGTGGTTTTTGATAACATCAATTAAGAGGACAAACCTTTTCCCCTTCAGTAGGGTTTTTGTCAGGGTGATACTTCAAGGCTAACTTGCGATAGGCTTTTTTAAGTTCATCGGGAGTTGCATTGGGTTTCACACCAAGTGTGTCATAAAAGCCTGTTTCTTTCACCATCGTTGCCTCTTTCAGACGACCTTAAGAAGTGGAAAGAGAGAGAAAAAAACGTAAGTGTCTGAATCATATCTTGAAATGAGACCAACTTTGCCCTAAAAAATATTTTGTCTGTCAGAGCATAGCAACATCAGAGTAAAGATTTTAAGAAAATTTCAAAAGAAAGTTTCTGTAAAAATTTAATTCTCGTAGACTAAATCGAGTGTTTCTCTTCAGAACCTGACAAGTTGAGCTCTTCCAGCTCAGTCAAAATACCCACATACAATACAGTACAAAGAGCACCTTGTCCAGTTCCAAGTGTTTTAAATGCTAGTAAACTCCAAAGGGAGTGAAACAATGTGAGGCTGTTTTGGGCACAACTTGCATTGAACATTTGAACTCTTGTCAGAAACTTCAACTGTCATGTGAAATAACCATGTTTAAGCCTTAAAACACATGCTTTCCCCCATTTTACTCCAGTAGCTAAATGTCATGAGAGCCTTTACACTGACACAAAACTGTCACCCCCCCAACAATCTCCTTAAGTTTTTTTTCATGGAAGCATCTTTTTATTTACATTTTTAAGTTGATCGGATGAACCATCATATTATATGAACTAATAATTGATAAGTATTGGTTATTTCAAAGCCATACCTAAATGACAACATAGAGTAGAAAAGCAACTTGTATTAACTGCAAGAATTTTCTCTGCCTCTTTGTTAAATGAGGGAGAAAAAAATATATATATACTTTATGGTAAGGAATGTGAAAGCTTGGGCTAAATGAAAGGACAGTTATTCTGCACGTAAAAATCAAAACATTAATTTAAGTTTGTAGAAAAATCATATAGCAATAATGTTTCAGGAAGTTTTAGCCTTAAAATGATGTAACTTAACGTTCGCATACTTGAAACCCTCCTTAGAGTTTTATTATTATTACTATTATTATTATTTACTTTTATTTTTTTGGCAACACAACGCAAATAATTTCCACAACAAATTGATTTCCTTTTTGTATTCTGGCAAGCGGTTGTTTATGACAAGATTCATTTCTGGATGATTTTGTAGTTATTTGGTCGATGTATTCATAAATCAACAAACGTTACATGTTTCGTGTTAAGCGATTTCTAAAATGTGCCACACTGATTTCTAGTCGTTAGGTTGAATCTGGGTGCCAACTAAGGCTTAAGTTTCGATTCATAATAACAACATTGGTGAAACTAGTTTTGAGTATTTCTTAGACATAATGTAGCTGGGTTCTTGTTTGTTTGGTTTTTTTAGAAGAAGAAAGATTCCTGGGCAATTACAAGTGTTTTTTCTACGATTGTATATGATACGTGCCTGAGTATCAATCTTCCACACAATCGCAGGTTAAACCGCTGGTTGGAACGGCATATAAACTGAAACTGATGAGGCCCTTCGTAGCTAATTTAGCTACTTGACCAGGTCACATCTAAACTGCTAGCTAGGATGGCCCTCTGGCCTTTGGCCAAGCTAAGCACAGCTGACAGTTACAGAAATAAAACGTGTGATAATAACTGTTTTCCAACCTTAAATGAAGACAACAAGCAGCAACCTCACAGAAAGCCTTTCTTCCAGAATCTTCTGACCCGCGTGCCAAGCGAAAACACACCAGCCCCGTTCACGTTATAATCTCGCGAGACGTCAGCCCAGTCATCGCCAAGCGGGGACTGCAATGTATATCTTGCTAATAGTATAAAAGACTTTAAAAAAAGATGATACAATGCCTATTTGCTGGCTTGTCAGTGAAGAGGGTACCCATAAACCAATCCAGTTACCTCATTTACGTGCGGTTGTTGTTGGGCGAGGCCCAGAAACGACAATTAAAGACAAGAAATGCTCTCGGCAGCAAGGTACCCAATATCAGTTCGTATGCTAACATGAGTGTGCTAATCTAATCTAACACATAATGACTTTTTTACGTTACTTTTAGAATGCTACTTACTCAATGAAATGATAAAAATGTTGGTGTTGCTATATTTGGTATCATAAAAAGTGTGCAAAACTAGTAACAATAACTACCAGGTTCTTGGGTCAGTAATAAAATCCTGTGATAGCATAGTGGGTAATAGGCAAAGTAGGGATTAGTGAGGTGGTAAATATTTTAAGAAAATTTTAATTTCTTTATTTATGTTTATTGGCTCTCATGTACTTCACCTGTTAAAGTGGAAAGACTTGTCTTTTTAGGGAAGAGTGTGACTCTGTTTTAGGGATTGTGTTGCTGTATTTACATTTTGGTTCTATCAGGGGTCATAATCTCTTAATAACTTTAAACAACATTTTGCTGGATATTTTATTAAAGTGGACTGGAACTGGATTAGACATAATCTCCCAACAATTATCCACTGTCAAGGTGGGTTTTAAATGTTCTGTAGAAAATAACTCCTTTGTATATCTTATAAAAAAGTACAGCTAAAATGTACAGTACCAGCACCTACATTATGTTTTGTGAAGGTATAGTGATAATAGTGTAGTGACACATTCTGTAATTGAGCTTTACCTAAATGACCGCTACCCCTTCCTTCCCAGTTGAACTGAAAGCTGAGTGCAACAAAGGTTATGTCAAAGTTAAACAGGTAAGACTGCAAAATTTTGATTCATCACTTTTGCTGACACATTTTTTGGATTAAAATTCCTTTACTGCTTATGAACTAATTCTTTGTTGTTTTTTTTTTTTTTTTTAAGCTGGGCTTAAACCCTACCTCAGTAGACTGTGTGGTGGTGGGGAAAGGCAATGAGGTCAGAATAAAACCTGGACAGAAGCTCCATGTTGTCAATCAGCTTTACCCGTACACCATACAGTTCAAAGAAGATCTCACTGGGCACCACAGCAGCATCAAAAGTCCAAGAGAGCAAACATCGGAGAACAGTGATGGCCAGAAAAATGTCCAGACTAAAAAAGCTCCAAAACGGAACACAAATGGGTCTCCGTCAGTATGTCATTCAGAAAACACAAAAACAAATGTGAGGAAAAATATGTCCTTGTGCTTAAGATTTGCTGACCATCTAACAAGATTACATTTTAAAAATGTTGATTCCTCATTTGTTGTAGGAACATGTTGGACATTGGAGCCAAGGTCTGAAGACTTCAATGCAAGATCCTCAGATGCAGGTCTGTACCTTACAAAAATGATGTAAAACCTCTGTCATGCTTTTCCACAGCCTAATTTGTATCCTGAAGTAAAACTTTTTCTGCTTTTCAGGTTTACAAGGATGATAAGGTTGTTGTGATTACAGACAAATACCCCAAAGCTCGCTACCACTGGTTAGTCCTTCCATGGCAGTCGATTCCCAGCCTGAAGGCTTTACGTGGAGAGCACTGTGATCTTCTGAAACACATGCAGCAGGTTGCTGACCACATGATCCAGCAATGCCCAGATTCCAGCACCCTGCGGTTCCGGTCAGGTTACCACGCAATCCCAAGTATGAGGTAAGCAAAGGCTGTTTTATTTATTACTGTTGTTATTTGGCAATGTGACTGCTGTTAGTAAAAACCTGAACAGTTAATGACTGTTTTTTCAGTCTTTAGCTGTTTACTTACATGATATTGGCTTCATATTTTCAGATAAACTTGTAACATCTGCTGGAATACAACATGTCTCTCTGCCTTTATAAACAGTGTTCTGAATCTGCCACAAATGTCTTCACAGTACCATAACACTTCAGTTTTTGTTAAATATCTAATGTTTTTATACCTTGTCATATGGCACTACACTATCTGATGATTTTTGTCAGCAGAGAGATCCTTTCTCTTTCCCAAATTGCTTGAAACCTGTGGCCTGCTTAATAATGTGGAACATCCTTCTTAAGTAGATTTCCTTTTATTGAGCTCACCAGACAAACGAATCAACCCAGCTCTTTGAAATTAATTATAGTGATTCAAAGAGCCCTGACACACAATACCGTCTATAAATTTTAATAGCACAACAAAAATGTAATCTTTATGACACCTAATCCAATTCGTATAATAATTTGGAACACAGTGTACATTTCATGTTGATTATAAACTTGACCTACATATTCATGTTGACAAGAAATATTTATGTTAATGCCTGATGTGATCACACAGATAAAGAAATAATACTTATTCACTTTCTTTTACAGTCACATCCACCTCCATGTGATCAGCCAGGACTTTGACTCTTCTTGCTTGAAGAACAAGAAGCACTGGAACTCTTTTACAACAGAGTACTTCATTGATTCTGATGGTGGGAATACACTTATGGCTGTTACCATTTTCTGCATATTTCAGTGTATTTAATAGCTTAACTACAGTATTTGAAAGAGTACATAATTTATTTTTTCCCCCCTGACAGATGTTATTCAAATGCTTGAAACAAGTGGAAAAGTCACTGTTAAAGAAGGCTCCAGTGAATTGTTGAAACTACCTCTCCGCTGCCATGTGTGCCACAAAGAGTTTCCTACAATACCTTCTCTGAAGGAACACTTGAAATCTCACTTTCCCCGATAATTATGTGACCTTAACATAGAAGTAAACACGTTTAATGGTGGTTAGGATATTTTTCTAAAATGTTGTCTTGCGTTACGTGTTGTAATTATGCAAGTTGAAAACTTGTTACTTGTTTTGTACATTTTTGAAAATGGCAATTTTGATCTGCTTGTCTAGAGTGCATTTGTCAGTCCTAAGTCAAATGTTGATCCACTCTGACTTTATTTTTGTTTGTACACTTCATTTTCGAATAGGTTAAGTTCTTCATTCTGATGCAATAAACATTTTCTGGAGACTTTATAGACTTTTCTTCAATTCCCTTATTATATTCTGAAAGAAAACAGTTTCATGCCATCCTTAAGGAAGAAGTTCTGACCGTTTGAAATGCTTTAGGTATATAGTTAACTTGCTTTTCACAGTGAAAGTCTAAAAATGTATTTGTAATTACTTCAGATATGCTGTGCTTTAAAAATGACATTTATAGTTGTCAGATAATAATAGAACTATTAAGAGGTGATTTTATTAATATTCAAAATGGATACAAATGTGGCCTTACATCATTTATTTACTTTACAACCATCGCAAAAATTGAGTGATTTTCAATTTGACAATACTTTTCACCAAGTTTAATCAAATTAGATAATTTAGCCTTAACTGCAAGTAATGATCACACACTGGAGCTTTAATATTCTTACTGTTATGACAACTAATGATTCTATCTTTCTCTATATATGTGCTTAATCCTGTTTTGGAGATGCTGTAGATTGAAGTGTGTTTGCTCTCTCGATTGGAGAACAAACAGAACCTTGCTATGACTGAATTATATGACTGAAATAATACCATCCTTAAACTCGCATTTACATACATAATTCTTGCAATATTATTGTTAACTTAGGACCTATTTGAGCAAGACAGATCCATTCCTGTTTCAAAAGGGAAACAGAATAGACATGCCGTTGTCGCCCTCTAGTGGTAACATTTCCAAACGGCAATTTCTGGGGAAAAATGGTACAGCCCCTCGCCAGAAGCTTCTGAAGTTAACGTGACCATTACGTCACTCCGTGCGAATTCAAATTAAATGAAAAGGAGAAGACGCATGTTGAAAAGAAGAAAAAAATTGCAGTTGGCCCGTACGGGGATCGAACCCGCGACCTTGGCGTTATTAGCACCACGCTCTAACCAACTGAGCTAACCGGCCATGCAACACGTCCGTCACATATACGTATAAATAGCTGAACGGTGTGGCGAATGGTTTTCAGGCTGCAACAGATACTGGGTTGAAGGTTCACCTTACAGCAGGACTGCAGCCCTAGAACATACTAGTAACCCTGGCCCTAACTCCACTGTGGTGGAGCTAAGTGCAAATGAATGTCACAGTTTTCAGATTGTCTTTAAGACAAATCCAAAAGACATACCTCCATCTCATTTCATTTTGCTTCGAAATTATCCATTGATATGTGGTGCCTAGTGATATATGTTTTGAATTAGATAAATTAAAGTTTGTGGTGAAAATTTTCAAGGGATTTCAAAACCTCTGCAATGAACTGTATCGTTATCTTATGCTGCTACATGAAAGCTTCATCACAAAGCTTAGCACATACTTTTCCTCTTAGCAACCATTGTTTTGCACGTAAATAAGAGAAAACACTACAGTGTGTTCCTAAAGAATTTATTAGACAAAAACATTGTAGCACATTTTCTGAATTTCTTGACTGATGGACAAAAAAGATCTCTATTTAAATAAATGCAAGATCCTGTGTATTGATACATTGTCTCGGTTTAAGTGTAATACAGTGGAGGTCTAATTGCTATCACAACAGTCCTGAATACAACGGTTATATTAATTTTATTTCTCACATCTTGTCAAAGCAAAGTATATGTGTAGGTTATATTGTCACAGTAATTTTTTACACTTAGTGAATCAGCGGCAGGTCGCATTATGGCAGAATCAATGTTCAGAGTTGAACATTCGTTAGTCTTTAAGCTGGTCATTAAATAAAACTCTGATATGACAAACATAGAGGTTGCATTTCATCATCTTCTGAGCCTCAGTTCCCTGTCATCCTCGTCTGGCAGCAGATGCTCACCCGCTGAATGAGCATCATCTCCTATACTCTGCAGGAAGTACTCCTCACTTTCACAGCTCTGCGTACTATTCACACAGTTTATTGCCCTGACTTGTTCCAGTTCGGTGCTGTCACTGGCATTGCTGTCTTCCGTGCTCTTGCTGGCAGTGCTACTATCGTTGCTGTCGCTTGTCTCCTGGCTCTCCTGGCTTTCACTGCTGCTGCTGTCAGCGCTGTCGCTTGCAGCGGCTGAAACATCGCTGCTGTCACTAGCGTCTGCACTGTCGCTGGCGGTGTCACTGCCGTCAGTGGCCTTTTCCAACAGAGGTTGATTGGTGTGGATCTGAACTTTCTTGGTGTGAGTTGGGTGTTTACCGCTCAGCTCATTGTTCATTGGTCCTAGGTGACCTGTGACCTCTGTGCTCATGTCTTCTCCACTTGCTCCTTTGATGACACTTGGGAACACTCTCACCCAACTCTGCTGCAGGGTTTAAAGGAAGTCCAGGTTTACATGGGTGCAATTATGATTTAGTTTTAAATCAAGAAGGTGAAATATGTTTTCTACAACCTTTCGAACATTCTCCTCACTGCCCATGCTGTTGTCTTTGGTTTCAGCCATGGAGTCCATCTGAACAGAAGTTATGAAGTGAATGAGTCATTGACAGCTATGCAGAAGATTTAGAAGATTTAGATTTAGAGTGACTATTTTTCTTTTTCCCTTACCCCATCACTCTCGTCCGATTGACTGTCGCTCTCCTCTGACGTCTGTTTTTGAAGACAGTTTTAAGTAGTCAGCACAAAGTATTATAGCAATGCAGCAAAACTGACATGACATTTGTGTTTAATTTAGGCAAAGGTTGCGTTTCTATGAATCGCAGTGTCTTGCAAAAGTATTCCTTGAACTTCTTTATGTTTTGTTTCATTCAAAACTTCAATGTATTTTTTTTGGCTTTGATGTGATAGATTAACACAAAGTAGGACATAATTATCAAATGGAAGAAAAATGATGTAGGGAGTTTAATGTCTTTGAAAACCTTGCCATACTTCTCTTTTGCCCCCGAGACTTTCATGCTCCAAAATAAAATTTTGTGCAACCAAACTGCCTTCATTATGCACTTAAACAGTAAATAGCGCAGAGCAGTGAGTAACTTACTATCAGAGCTGTTTTGTGAAGGCTGAGGGTGTTGGTTAGCAGACATTGGAAAGCAAACTGTATTATGCATGGCAAGGAGCACACCAATAGATGAGGAATAAAGTTATGGAGAAGTTTAAAGTTGGGTGGTTCAAAAGAAACACAAACAATCATGCCCTGCTTTTTATCTGTCTATCACATCATGTCAAAAAAAGAAAGAAAAAAAATCCTGAAAAAAAATGTATGTTGTTTGAAATCTTTTGCAAGATTCTTTATAAAATGTCATTTGTTGATTCTCTGGCTCATTTCCCAAGATTGGAGGTTTGCACTTTTCTTATAACTCTAAATGTATGAAACATAAACAACATTGAGTAAATTGATAACAGTGAATATGAATTGACCAACACACCTTGTCCTCTGAAGTGGATTCTACTGATTCAGATTCTGAACTCTGTTTACAAAAAGACACATTTATAGCACGTCATTTCAAAAACATTTTAGAGTTATGTGGCATCTATTATCCAAAATATACTTTCTTCATGGATCAAGCTCATTTCTGGAATTCAAAATATCTCACCTGGTTGGAGGTGTTTTCCTCAGAGCTCTGTATCCCAAAGAGTAAAAACAGACACCCACATTTTACTAAAAAGTGAGGAAGTTTTTTTGTGAACTTAAAAAAAATAATAAAATATATATACATATTTACCTGAAGTTCTGATGTGTTATTTTCAGAAGATTCTAAAACTGACAAACTTTCAGTCTGGAAAAGCAAAACAAGAAACCTATATGAGCACACACCCCAGTGGTTTTAATTAGATTTAATTACACACGATGACGGCAATATCAACAACCAAAACATTCATTAAAAACCTCCTTCTTGACAAGCTCAGGCTCAGGCAGAGCTATTGCTGCATAAGGAGACAGATATGTCTCCTTATAAACAATAGAATGTCAGCAGTGGGAATTGTCTTGAGGTTTGTACCACACCTATTGTTAGGCTTCCTGCTGACTTTGTCAAAGAAACATTTTTATGCCCATTAAGATAAGTTATTCACAGCACTGTTAACACAAAATTCTGATTAGATGTGTGAATGAAAAAGTCTTCCTACTTCAGGACACTTTTTCAGGCATTAAGCATGTTTTTCTGTAACAGTTCTCAAAAGTGCAAAACGTACTTTTACTATCACCCTGAACTTTGTGGGTGGAGCTTAATGCGAGGGTGGTGAGTATTTCATATTCAAGGTCTAATTTTGCAGCATTATATTTTCAGTCATCCCAAACTTGTTTACCTTCATTTGAATCACTGGAAACTCAAGAAGTTATATATTTCAGGACTTTATGTAAGCTACATATATTTACAAGAAACATTTTTAATTACTACACAATCTTACATGTTGTTATCTCAGGTTTCTGTAAATAGAAATGAGTTGCTGTTTTTGCATGAATGCCACCCGAATGTGTTAAATTCATCAGTGCAAAATTCAAGTCATTATTTTCTAAAGGACGTTCTTTAGAAAACATTAACTGCATTAACATTTACTTTTAGTAGTAAAAACAAGTCAAGCATGTCTGGGGCGATGAGAGTTCAGGGTAATTAGGTTCAGGGAGAATGGTGGAAATATTACTTACAGAGTTTGATTCAGACTCAGTTGATACCAAAATGTTGTGTAAGATCTGTAAAAACAAAACAAAGCGTGAGTGACATCATCATACACTCAGGCATTCAGAAGTTTTTTCATTGAGTAGATATCTCAGAATATCTCATCTCTTATTTAAGTTTTCTTGACACAATATTATTTTTATTTTTTAAACTGCAAGCAAATCATGAAGTTGATAAATGTCAGAAATATTGACCTGTTTCAAGAGTTTTGAATTTTTTAAAAATGAGTTTCATACTTACTGGGTTAGCAAAAGCTGCTCCAATAAGGCAAAATGTTATAATGATAAGCTTCATTCTGCAAAAGAAGAACACAAATGTTACAGTAATAAGTCAGTGTTTATCCTTGTCACTAATTCCCCAATCCATTACATTTTAATTTACTGGCAACCCTTAACATAGAAAATAAGAAATAATAAACTAATATCTTGAATCTGTAAATCTAAATGTGAGCTCAGCAGCATTGAATTTAAAATAACAGAAACAAGTCTGACCAACAAGCAAAAGAAAGCTGAATATTAAAGCACAAAGTGAAAAATAATGCGAGTAAATGGAAGATCAATTACATTTTCATACCTTAGATTCAGTCTGTGTAGGAGATTTCAGCAGCGATCCAGGTATGAAGGCACTAAATAGAATCCAATGCCTGTTCTGAGCTCCGTACCAAAGTTAGTAGTGGATGCACGATGTATGGAAATGCTACAACACCCCAAAACACCACGTTATATATGAATCCTCAATTGGGCTGATTGCATCACTTCCTTCCGGGTCTCTCTCTCTCTCTCTGTGTGTGTGTAGCAGACACATGAAGGTGTATTTGTTCCAGAAAGTGAGCTGAAAACAAACTCAGACTGGCATGATGATGATGATGATGATTGCAGGGCCAAAGAAACACACATTCACTCTCATAAATTTCCTCCGCCCCCTCTCATGTCTAAAGAGAAATGTAATTTAGTCCACCAAACCATAGGTTTGTGGTCTGCAGGAAAAACAAACTCACCCACTGAGAGAGAAAGAGGGACAAGCAGCTCAGTGCAGCAAATGCTTGTTTCTGGTGAATTTCCCAACTGAACTTTTGATTGATTTAGGGATAATAAATCACAAAGCAGAGGTAAAGTGTGGGCTGCAAGAATAATTCACAGGAAAAGCAACATTTTTGTGTGTTCTTTATTGATTAGATCAGTGAACAAAATTGTGAGGAGGATTAAAGCCTTGCCAAAAGTGAGACATTTTTGTTAGGACTAATATATCTAAGCAGTACACAGGGCAGGGTATGTACTATTAACTGACTCATTCTTAAAAATGATGCATTTACAGTTTGGAGTCCTAATGGAAGCCCTTCTATTTTTTTCCTCCTCCAAGCTCATAATTACTTCCAGGATGTCCTTATATGGCTAGACCAAAAATAAGTGAACAAAATTCCATGTTTAACCCCACACTGGATTTCTTTTGAGAGGATGAAACCTGCAATTAGCCTGGATGTTCACCAGTCTGGAGCAAACCACTAAAACCACAGGGCAGGAGCGGGGTGGAGATTGATTGATGCATGTTGTGGCACACAGACCGTCAGCAATGTCTGTTCACTCCAAGGTGACAGAGTTTTGCTATTGTGCCATTGTATTCAACTGCACACCTAGTGCAGTGAGTGCAACTAATGAGCCCATATGGGCTATATGTTTAATTTGATCTTGTTTGAAAAACAGGAACCTTCTCTTATGTGCATATATGTATGTATGCAAAATTTCCATCTTTGTGCCTACGAACAACGCACAATCAAGGTTCTTCCATTAGTTGCTGTAACTAATGGAAGGGATAAAAATTTGTATTCATTCTCTCAATATGTCACAATGGTGACATATGCTGGGAGAAAACTTAGAAAACACAAAGGGTGTTCACTGATATTAGAGAAATTGTATGTACAAATACAATCAGTGGAAGAAATGCTAATTATCTTGGCATGTAAATATACACTGGATAAATTGTTTTATAAAACTTAGACTTGTTTCTGTTGAAAGCCCTACAGTAATTGATGCTATGCAGTTACTTTAAACAGAGGCATAAATCTGAAGGTAGAGCAGAATGAGAGATCAAAATAAAAGGTTCTGTACTTTAAAATTTTCCAAGAAACATAGGCCAAATTGGTTAACTGAGGAAAATAACAGACATTTTTAATGAGGACACTCAACTGAATCGAAAGCAGTTTTGATTATATGCAAATAAGGAGGAGCTGTAAAGAAGTGGTTAACACATTTAAAAAATATTACAATGAGAAACTGCAGAAACAAAAATAGACAAAGATTAACCATACAGAAATGAGCATAGAATCAGTTTATTATACTCTCTACTTAGTTTTCTTCAAAGCAGTATACAGGCTAGACAAATCAGATATGCATAAAAAAAATAGTAAGAATACCATTTTTATCAATCATTTACTCTTCTACCTATTTTCACCATGTAAGTGTCCTGTATAATCTGTTAAACCCAGCTGCACGGTCTTTTATCCCCAATAGTGTTTCCTGCTCTTTCAGGCTGTAATGACCCAGCATTTGATGAAGGGTTTAAATTGTTACTGTTTGCGTAAAGCAGCTTTTTCTAAACCACACACACTGCTTTCCACAAATCCACTTGGCTACCTGAGGCTTATTCTCTAAACAAATGTACAAAACAATAGTTGTACCTGTAGGTTCTGCTCTAGGAGTGGTTTCAAAGATTATTTCCATCCTGTTTTCCATCATCTGTCAATGTTGCTTAACGTTCTTCAGGAGTGCAGTCTTGGTATGCAGTGACATCTAGTGGCCAATATTTGCATTGATCGACTGAATTCTGTCAAAAGAATCCAGACCAGATGAACTTTACCTTGCGTCCTCATTTGACAGTGACAAACTTCCATATATTTTATTGGTATTTTATTGTTTTTGTAACAAACCAACATAAACTAGTGCTAATATAAAACAGATTTTTTCCTCATTCTTCTTTGTAAACCAATCTTCAGCTCACTAAAGATTGAATGGACATTTTTTCATTTTTTTAGGCCGTTGGCCAAGCTTAAGTTCAGTTTTGGATGCCTCCATGTTACCCTTTGTGCAGCCCAAAGACCCTCCCAAAGCAGTGGCATCCCAGACCTTAAAAAAACCAACTCCTGTGTTCATTTCAGCTTGAGCGGACAGTGAGTGCAGCATTGCATACAAAAGGACAGCTTCACGGGTTCATCATCAGCACGTTCTGGTGTTTTTCAGGACTCTCAATTTCCTTGTTCCAGCAAAAGGCAGGTAAATCCTATTTGCAAGTATTTGTGATTCTTTTCTTCAAAGCAGGCTAACGGTGCGTAAAAAAGAAGGTGTTAAAAAACATTAAGTGAAACTGTTGAATGATGTTTTCAGTGCCTCTGGCCTGGTTAAAATGTTACCACATTCAGGAAAGGTTGCTGGACTTTGCTATTCCACTGAAAGTCACACCTTGTGATATTGCTTTTGTGCAATACAGCACAGCTGATTCACAATTAATATTGTAATTTACTAATATACTGTTCATATTAAAGTAAAAGAAAAAGTTACACACAAATTATAATGACAGCTATATTATACTGAATAGTTTCAAAAAAGATCATGTTCATATTGAAATAATGAGAGGTGTATTTTTGTTTACTAGGTGATATAAGTAGAGTTTTCATACATTTAATGCATTTTCACATACATACCCCTGCTGCTTTTCCATGTGTCAGGCTTATTTCACTCAGCCACAAAGCTTTAATTCCTCTGGACAGATCCACTGATGTCTGTATTGTTTCCGTCCTGGCACTCACTTTGTGGATTTTGTCAACGTTTTCCAGTCTGGTAGCTTCTGATGTTTACTTTACCCCTGAATGTGACTTTTGAGAGTGAGGCCTATCTACTAGGCCAGTAACTGTGACAACAGTGGAGTATCAAGTTGCTGGCTGCATACATATGCAGCATTCTGTTTTAGTCTGGAAAAAAAAAAAAAACCAAGTTGAAGTCTTGTGAATTTCGATCTTTTTCTCTGACTAAAAGTTTCCACTCTTTGTGATGTTTCAGATATGAGGGTCTCCTTGATATTCATTTTCTTTCTAGGTGCAACGTTTGCTCCATCTGTGAGTAGCAAAGTATCCCTTTCTTTATCAAATGACACATTTTTTAAAAAATGTAGCGTGAAGATAAAATGCATGCTCATTTCTGGATGAATTATCTACATTCCTGTTATGATTAGGTGAAATGCAAATCTCACGGAAAACAACATGGAATGCAGGAGATGTCACACTCGGCAAAAGAAAAGGTAAACTCTCATACAAAACACAACAGGTTTGAGCAAAAATCCATCAGATATTTTAACACAGCAATATATTGGGTAAATGTTCAACTGGCTTGTATTCAGGGTTATCAGAGTAAAAGAGCTTAACATAAATACATGCCATAGATGCCATTTTTAATAGTCTGGTAGTACTTTGTTTTGGTCCAGATAATTTTATCCCACTAAAATATACAAGTTAGTGGTTGTAACATCAGAAATTGTGAACAATTGAAAACAGCACAAATGTGTTTGCAAAGCACTGTAAATTTAATGTTTTCTTCTCTCTCCTGGTTAAGGATGTTATCACGATGGAGGGCAACAGGCCACAGGTCTCTTCCACTTTGGCCAACATTGAGGCTAGCAGTCAAGAACCGGAAGATGAGGAAGTAGGCTCTGGGTATGACACTGATGTCAACAAAGAGGGAGAAGAAGTGGGAAAAAAAATAGAGAAACGCACAGCAGTGCTTTTGAGTGAAGAAGAACTGGTAGGTCTTTTGACGAAGGAAGCAGAAGACGAAGAAGAAGAAGAAGAAATAGAAGATGAGGTAACAATGATGGACGAAAAGAAGGCTAACGACAGTTCAGAAGCAGTGAAAATGTTAAAATATGAAGAAAAAAACAAAGACGACGGTGAGGAAAAAGAGGCCAAAGCAAAGGAAAAGGCTGAAAAAACTGCAATCAAGCTGACTGAAAGAAGTAGTCACATGGGCTTGCTGGAGGAAACAGAGAGCAGCACAGAATCAGAACTTCCAGTGAATCTTGATTATGCTGCTGACAGTGGAATATTAATGCCTGCTCAGGTGGAATCAGAAGATCTCAACCAAGAGTCAAACAAAGAGCCTTCATCAAAAAAGGATCTTCAAGACAATAAAAAAGAGGTGGGTGAGAAAGAACTTCTCATGCAAGACATGCCATCCCCTGAAGAAGGAGACAGGGAAGAAATGACTGATCAGAGCAAGGATTCATTGACCAAATCAAAAGAAAAACATGCCGGTAAGGAAAAACCAGAGGCAACCATGGACCATCAAGAATTTCAGAGCAGCGTTGGGCTTATTTCTGGTCTTCGGCGGTCTGAAAAGGAAGAAGTGAAGGATGGCAGTGGAGCTTTCTCTAAGAGAAAGACAAGGAAGCAGAAGAAAAACAAGAGACCCAGGAAGCACTCTCCACAAAGGAATGAAACACATCCTGCACAAGACCAGGGCCAACTGGACAGTGAGGAGTCTGAGGGCAGCAGCACTGAGAACGTAGTTCACAAAGCGAAGAGGAAATGGAACGGAAAATGGGTAAAAATATTTGTAAATTCGCTGTCCTTAAAGTGGCTTAAAAATGTTTTCTATTCAGTAAGGCACAAGAAAAAAAAATCTGGGATAAATGCTTGAGAGACACTCGGTATTATCGCCCTTCTTTTTACCATTCAAATAGCCCACTGTATAAAGGTACAGCAAAGATTATCTTGTGGCATAGTCAAGGAAACAAGCGGATCGAACACAGGTCTATGTAGAACTGCAGGAGGTGTAAGTTATAAAAAAGCTAATTCAACTAAAACTGTGGTTAAGAACATAATACAGCTATACAAAGTAAATAGAATCCCCTTTCTGATCCAGTCAGTAGTGAGGATTCATGAGGAAAACAATTGGATAGCATTATGAAGTTTTAAAAGATGAATCTGCCCATTATGTTCATCAAAAGTGACTTGTCAATGCTGTGTTATTTCACAACATGATGCTATTATAGATAGCATTATGATTAGTTTTTTATTTATGTATCATTTTCTCTAGGGTCCCTTAGTGGGAGTGAATCCAGTGCAGATCAGAGCATCAGTGGATTTGTATCCTCGGTCCAGGTCTCTTACGAGTGGGGACATGCATCTTTCACAAACTCCCCCAGGTTTGTGTTAAATGATTGATTATTTGTCATAAAAAGAGAAAAAATGTGTAATGTTCATTTGATGTTAGTCACAACTGAGCTTCTAGAAGTAAGAAATAGCATTTCCCATCAAGCACATTTATATGGACCACATACAGATTTGACTCAGACCAAATGTAGTCATAGTCATATATTAGTTGATTTAAATGTAAGCATATGACTAGACATTTAGTACAACAAATGAAGAATAAAGGAATTCTGTAAATGGAACATATAGACATCTCTTTTAACTTTGTTTTTTTAAGTGTTTTAACAGTTGAACACCTAATACAAGAAATGAATGAAAGAGAATTCAGATATTGACTAGTGCAAGCTTTCACCAAAACGAAACCATGTTTTTTAATAAAACAGCTCGGTTCTGCACTTTGGGAAATCATATTTTGTACAGTAGTCTTTTGGGTACTTAAGATTATAGTAAAACAACATATACATTTTGTATAAATTATAAAAACAAACAAAAATCCTCTCATTTCAAAACTATCCAGCCAGCCAGCCAGCCAGCCACCCACTTCTATACACCCTTGACCCTCATGATTTATACTTGTAACTTTCAAGACAAAAATCCAAGAAAATAATGTATAATCTAAAAAGTACTTTTATAAATTTTAAAACAAGGGCTAAAGTCTTAAACAACTTCTGATAAGGGATTGACGCTATAAATTTGATATATAAACTTTGTTGAGTTACTTTTAAATGGAAACTTTAAAAACCAAAATATATCATGATGGAAGATAAAATGAACAGTGTTTATCCTTAAGGCTAAAATGTCTTCCATGGTCTCTGACCAGCAGTGTTCACCACCCAGTGACTAACGCCCTATCCCAACAATCTCACAGGAGAATCTGCTGACTGGACCACATTGGTCCAGTCAGCAGGTAGTGCCTGCATAGCTTCATAGTCACTGCCAAAACAAAGTTCTGCAGGATTAATATGGAGCTCCATAGCTTAAGGAGTGAATCAGGCAGAAGGGTATGAAATTAATGAGTGTACCAGCTCTAATGATAGAGGAATGTAGGCAATGCAGCTTACTGGTTTCCACAAGAAGAACCATCCATAAAATAAGCCATTTTGTTGTAATTCTGATGTATGGTAAACAAATGGAGTCTTTGCATTTTCTTTTAGATCCATGTGACAATTTTCGGTGCAAGCGAGGAAAGACATGTAAACTGGATGCAGATAGTAAACCTGGATGTGTGTGTCAAGACCCATTAGAGTGCCCAAGCAGCAAGAATACATTTGAACACGTAAGGATGTGCAAAATACTACTGATTCAACTGGAAAGTCTCATCATTAAAGGTCTTTATGTCTGTTAAGGTTTGTGGGACAGATAACAAAACATATGATACGTCGTGTGAGCTTTTTGCTACTAAGTGTAACTTGGAGGGCACAAAGAGAGGCTCCAAGCTTCATCTGGACTACACTGGCCCATGCAAATGTGAGAACGAGGCAGGTCTTTGTTGAAGAAAAGTTTTGGGGGAAACCTTTGACTGTATTGAACTGTTTGGTGTGTGTCCTCCTCTCTCAGTAATTCCTCAGTGTGTGAAGAATGAACTGGTCCAGTTTCCTCTGCGAATGAGAGATTGGCTAAAAAACGTGCTTCTGCAGCTCTATGAGCATGACTGCATTTCCCCGGGCTTCCTCACCCCAAAACAGCGATTCAGAGTAAGACACACAACTTTACTGTAATGGAAGCTTGCGCCTCTCTTTTTGAGTTTTAAATGTATCTTTTTTTTTTTTGGTTATTAAAACCAGCATTTTTTTAATAAAAATAATTATTTTCCACCACACTTTGACATTTCTTGCCCCATACTAGGATAATGTGGGTATTTATAGTGTCAGCAGAACATTGAAAAAATCATAAAAACCTTCACCTGATTCAGACCAATGTTGTTTTCATTCACTGCGTAATTGACTTTGCGTTATTCTCTATTTTATTTTTTATGAGAAACATCAGCTGTAGATTAGTTGTTTGAAAGTCATCTGTTTTGTGTTGCATTTTTGAAGGTGAAGAAAATTTTTGAAAACGAGAGGCGTCTTCACGCTGGCAATCATTCTGTTGAGCTCCTTGCGCAGGACTTCGAAAAGAACTACAACATGTACATCTATCCGGTTCACTGGCAGTTTGCTCAGCTGGACCAGCATCCTTCTGACAGGTACATTTTTACCATCCATGCTTCACTCACAGCTAATTGGGACAAATGTTTCAAAAGTGTATTTAAATTTTGGGTCTAGATACAAAAAAAAAAAACTTAATTTCAAATTGAATCAATTAAATAATCACAACATACTGTATTCTAAGAATCTGTTTTGTTATATAATTCACAGTGAAAGATGATCAGTTTAATCAGAATCACTATGAATCTTCGTATTACATTTGAGGCAAAAGCTGAATTTTATTGGTTATGGACAAAGCTGCTTCTTCATATGTTATCAATATTATTTTGCCCCCAAATAATTTGCGTTTGACATTTTAATTTGTCAAACGCATCTCTTTTTATGTCCTTTTAACAAGTTGTATTTCCCTAGAACTATGCAAAATCCTGCTATTTTATCATTTCCAATTAATAGGATGCACACTTTTGAGAGCCACTGTTCCTGTGCATTTCACAAAAGAAAATAACACACTTTTGTTGTTAATGTTTTTGTTGCATCAACAACAAAAATATGTGATTACTTAAACTATATCTGATCAGTGTGATGAAAATCCACCCCCTGCTCACTCTGTGCAGGACCCTGTCCCACTCAGAGCTGGCCCCACTCAGGGTTCCCCTGGTGCCGATGGAGCACTGCACCTCTCTCTTCTTCCAGGAGTGTGACGCTGACAAGGACAAACAAGTTACCTTGAAAGAGTGGACCTCCTGCTTTGGCATCAAAGATGGTGAGAGCATTACCACTTCTAAAGCTATATCATTTACATTTACTTGAATATTATTCATAATTGTTTTTTTACCTATGATTATGGGCTAATCACAGTATGGTGAAGATTTTACCGAATGTTCCTATATGTTTGTCCTCTCTCCAGCTAATTGTCAATACATGAACAGTTTATTATATATCAGTCCGGCTCACTGTTCTCTGTAAAACTATTTCTCCACAGAGGATGTGGACGTCAACCTGCTTTTCTGAGTTTCACCTCTGCTCTCACCTCCCACTGAGATTTTTGGAAACTTTTAAAGACACACAAGGAACAGCAGATTGTTGGTAATCATTGTTACCCTGATTTAGGGTGAGGGCGGTCAATTAATTATTTTAGGGAATTTGTAACTTAGAGCATGACATTTATTTCTGAGAATGTTATATTTGATTTTAGTTAGTGTTGTCCAAATACTGTTTTCTAATGCATTCCATACAGGGGTAAAGTTTATGCATTAACAGAGAAGAGATTGTACACTTTGTAATGCTGAGATTAAAATAGCATATTATGTAGAGTGAATTAGAGTAGAATTAATCATGAAAATTATTTAAAGTTAGTGTAATTTCAAACCCTTATGTTATGATACTGCTGTAAATGTGTATCTGTGTCACATAACATGTTAGTAAATGTCATATGATTTTATGTTTTTTGAGTAAAAGCTTAATTGGTTAAAAAAAAAACATCACAAAGAGATCACAGACTATTTTTCTGCATCCTGTCATGACTGAAAAGCTGTTATTTTCTCTGATGTCCTGAAATAAAGTTGTTTTCACACTTGGGTGGGTCCCAGTTGGTAGGCACCAGTCTGTGCTTTCATAATTGAAAGCTTTCTTTCCAAATTTAATGCCCAGACTTGAGGTATTTACACCACTATCTCAACAAAATGCTGCAGTCAGTGTTTTTTTTTTTTTATCTTATCTAGAGAAGACCGAACAGATTTTTGGAAACAGAAAATACACAGAGCTTCCTCATTTGAAGTAACAAATATTACTTACTACTTTCTTGTCGTCAGACCTCACGACCGCCTGTCAAATCAGAATTTGCTTTTGGAAGTTCTAATTTCAGGATTAGTTTTACTACCCTGTAGTTTTTACGCTTAATTAAGATTAAAAAGAAGCACAGATGTATTAATTTGTATAAAATCTCACCCCACTCTGAGTAACTTCACTGAATAAAGAACATACTTTAACATAAAATTAATGAAACATGCAATTTATGTTAAAGTGAGACTTTTTGTTTTTACTCAAGCTTTGTTGTTTTAGTGTTGATTTCTATCTGCTGAGGCTGATGAGCCATTTCAACATAGTGAATACACAATAAGCTATGTATTGCTACTGGAAGTACTTTACCCTTTTATAAAAGAGACGCATTACCTACTGTAGGTGTTAGTATCAGAAGTTTTGAAAATAAAATATGAAGAAGTGTTTCTTCCACTTAAAATGTCTCATTTTGTAAATATGTTATTTGTTTCTATTTTTTATTTATTTATTTATTTATTTTAGTCTTTGAAATATCAGAACATGCACATAACTTAAAGGTTTTGTACATCTATTTACACCATTGTTAAATATTCAGTGATAAAAACAGATGATTTCTAAGAACTTAAGTAGCCTGTTTGGTCTTACATGCTCAGTCTTTACTCTTGCTGGAGTGCAATTTTTTGGCTACTTTTCCCAGCTTTGATAGGTTGTGAAGAACGAATCGTGTTTCTGGCAACATACTTGAACATTTTTTCAGTTTTCTGTTCGACTGCATGACACTAAAGTGTGTCTTCAACAACAATAGGTTTGAAAATGCAAGTCACTCATCCGTGGTTTTGGCTGCCAGTTAATCCTAAATAATGGTTCTCTGTAAAGCAACAAACCGAAAGAAGAAACCTTAGTCATGGTGATGGCAGTGTGTTGTTGTTTTCAGATAAATTATTGGATTCTGATTGGATGTTTCTGCTTGACCTCTGAATCTGCGCCTCTCTATATAAGCAGGACAGGAGGCAGCTGGGTACCTGCTCGACCGTCTTCTGTGGCTGATATTAGACAATGTTCTGCATGCTGTGGGTTATTTTTCCCACTCTGGCCGTTGTGGTGCAGGGTGGTGTATCCTCCGGGAGCGCTGAGACACTTCTCAAAAACAATGGAGGGGGTGCTGCAGCCGCTGGGAATAATGCCAATCCTGGGGTTCAAAATGGAGTTCCGCTGGCTGGTGGGGCCATCATGGCACGCTTAGTCCAACTCGGTGGGTCACTTTTTATCCAGCCAGTTGGAAATCCCAGTCAACAACCGTTGCAGCAGCTTATTCCCATTTCAGCTCTCCAGCAGGGTGGGACTTTCCTTGTGGGACAGGGCGGAGGAGCAAACGGGAATCTGCAGATCGCTCAACAAGCTGGAGGTGTGCCAGTGATGCTGCTTCCTGTGGCGCCCCAGAATAACGCCGGAACGGGCCCTCAGCCTCACATGCAGATTCCTGGCCAAGTGCAGCTGTTCTCAGTGGCTGGGCCCAGCAACCAGCAGCAGCAGCAGCAACTGGGCGTTGTTGCTGGCGGCGGTGGTGCGCAGGCGAGGGGAAGACTGAGGTTTCTGCGTTCGGTGGCAGCTCGTCTCAGGGGGACGCAGACTCCTACAACAAAAGCTGACGTTGATGAAGAGGAGGAAGAATGCTCCGGGATGGACACAGAGGAGAAACAGCAGTAATGAGACCGTGCTGTTCTCATGATTTATTCAATCTTTATGCAACACAGATCTGTCACATAAACAGCGTTCAGGGATTTGCCTCATAAAATAATTGTTATTGTAACAAATGGTTAATAAAATGATTAAAAACTGAAGTGATCAGACTGCGCCGACTCTTTTGTTTTGTATTTTATCTGGCTCTAAAAGTGTATTCATGTAAATAAAACTTTAAATTTTAAAGTTTTATTTACATGGACATGTAAATAAATCCACTGCCATTATGACGCAAACAGCCAAAGATTGCTGTTATTTATTTGTCAGGGTTGAGTAAATATAGACAAAAACTTCTATTTCCAGTGTTTTCCCAGGTTGAAACCTGCTCATTTGTCTTGGAAAACATGCCACAGCATCTACATCATTGCTCAGTGCAGAAACTTTGTGTTGTCAATTAAAGACCGGGCAGGTTGAACACAACCAATCCAATTTCCTACATGAGAGAAATGATCATATTCAAGTTGGGAAATACCATTTTTCACAATGTAAAAATCCAAGCAAGAAAATATTCCTCACCGGGAACACGACCGCAGTGGGTGATTAAATGTCCAGACCAGACTCCCCACATGGTGTTTATGTGTGTTACTGTGGGCTGCGTAGTCAGCAGCAAAGAAACTGTTCCCAGACAGCCTCTGTGTGAGAAAAAAAAAAGGAACCGGCTATGCACAGGAAATGAATTAATGTCGACAAGCATGAGATGAACAGCAGATGTAACGTTTCATACAGTCTGATCCTGGTGACATGAATGTGAAGCTGTTGGCGAGATTTGCATTCAAACGATGAATTCCTCTCAAAGCTTCTAGTTATAATGAGAAATTAAATCGCATGGATCTTTTTCAGCAGATCCACTTAAGTGAATTTGAATTGAGTAATTACAAACAAAATCCCCAATCTAAAATTTTATTTGATGTTTTAAATACAGTGTGTCTTAATATTTTTCAAATGAAACCCCTGAAATGAAAAGCGTTTCTTCTTGCCAGAGTTCCATAAAGGCCAGGTCATTTTGTCAGTAGATTCTCCCACCTGGCTTCTGGATCTCTGGAACTGCTCCAGAGTGACCATGAGCCTTCACAGTTGTGCCGTCCTCCTCCCATTTTTTGTTGATGGGTTGAGTAATTAATTCTCTTTCAAATTTTCAATGCTTGGGATCTAGTTTTTTAACCCAACTCACCTTTTATCTTGACATCAACTTCTCTCTGAAGTGTCTGCTGTGTCTCTTGATCTTCATGATGTTTTTGTTCTTTAAAATTATTTAATAAACTCCTCAGGCCAACACGGAACAGCTACAGTAATACTGAGATTAATTTACCCACAGGTGGACTCTAGCTGATTTATGCAGGTATTTAGTTTCTCTTGGTTTTATTTACTGGTATAAAACTAAAGGGGGATGAAAACAAATGAACACAGTTTTGCATAGTTTTCCATTCTTTCCACTTCAATAAAATATATCTTTCTGTGTTTGTTCATAACTTGATATATGAATAAAATGTACTGAAGTTTGTGGTTAGTAAAGTGACAATATATGAAATACTTAAGGATCTGCAAGCCTGTGCAAATCTTTTTGGTCAACTATGTGTCCCTGATTAAGACACTAAACCAAATATAGATTAAGAACAGGATGAATCCTCAAGTTGTTTTTTGTGTGTGTGTTTAGATTTGTTAATTTTTTTAAATTCTAAAACCATTTGAAACAACACTGTTGAAATAATTCCTTTTTTTCTATTTCTAAATTATTAAATACTCCTCAAATGTTTATGACATTTTCAGATATTAATCTATATCTGAAAATATCAATTTTCCAGCACCTCATCCCAAAAAACAAAACAAAAAAAAACAAAACTTTTTTTTTTCTATTTCTCAATTTTGCACTACCTATAAAGTCACAAAATGTACACTGAAGTTTGTGGTTGCAGCACGACAAAATAAAAAAAAAAAAAGGTTCAAGAGCTATAAATAATTTGGTAATCCACTGTAAGTAGACATGTAAATTAGTTCTTCATGGTTAGATACAAAACAATTATGATGTCATATGTTTTTCTTCCATCACCGCAATCCACAACATTTAATTAAAGGGATCTTACTGGTTTGTAACTCAGTGGCTTCCACCAACCTCTAAAGCTCCATGTGAGACACCGAAACCCTCCGTCATCTCTCTGTGGTCGTTCACCTGCTTGGAGAACAATTGTTACCAAGGTAAAATCTTAAAAAAAAAAAAAAAAGTAACTTGTGACTTTTACCCTTCCTTAAAGCTTTTCATAATGAAGATGTCATTTCACAGCTTCCCATGACACGCAGGTGACAGTTACAAAGTACAAAAACACCAGTTTTCTTCTCTCTAATTGGTTCATAATAATCTTTGGGACACATAAAAAGGTGTCCTCACAGCAGAAACATACAGTTGACCTTGAATATTTGGAGCAAGAGTGCTTTTTGCAGACTTCAAGGTGCAAACATGAAGCTTTTTCTCTTCACCGTGTTTGTGGCAGCAGTCGCCTCCAGTGTAAGTGTGGTTTGTCTGCATATTTTTGTTTAGTTTGGGTGTCTTTCTGTTGCTAAGTCAAAGTCATGTAACATCTCGTCTTCTCATTCTCTGCAGGTCAGTGGGGGCAAGGTGAGAAACAAACATGATTGTAGGCATAATTTGTGACTTATCAGGAGGCCAAAGACAACTAGGAAAAAAAAATCTAATGTTTTCTGCAGACTGCGAGGCTGTTGGCAGCCATGAATGCTGGGATGCTTAATGGGATGATGGCAGGAGGTTTGAACCCCCCTCTGGTGGCTGGTGGTGGAATTGGCTTAATCGGGCAGCCCCAGTTTGCTCAGGTTAGTTCACAGGCTCATCTCTTGTTACTCTAATATGAAGATATGTGACAAATTGAACATCTTTCTTCTCACAGATTGTTCCTGGACTTCCTGCCTTTGCTGTTCGGGCTCCAGTTCCTAACATGTTCCCTGCAGCAGTCAATCCGGTTAGCAGTCGCAACAGTGACACAAAACTTCCCCTTTGCTGTTTCAGACTTTTAAAGCTCATATTTTTTTCTGTCTTCTTCAGTACCAGTTTCCTGTGATGGGTGTTCCTCAAATGCCCCAAATGAATCCTCCTCAGCAACTTCAGATGGTAATCACTCTCTTTTCCCTGAAGATCAGATCTTATTATGTTCGGATTAAATCCTTAGAAATGTGAGGACTTTCTGTTTTGTTTTAGGGAATGGCTGGTGGTGTCATGCAGCAGCAGCCTGTCTATCAGGCTCCGTTTCAGGCTCCTTTCCAGGCTCCTTTTCAGGCTCCTTTCCAGGCTCCTGCTCAGCCTCCTGCTCAGCCTCTGGTTCAGCCTGATCCACTCCGAAGATTCAGGGTAAGAAGTGGAGAATGTGAATACGTAGTACTCGGAGTGTCTGTGAAATGAAATTCATGGGTTTAAATGTTTCTCTGCAGCGTCAGACTGTGAAATCTGCAAATGCAGGAAAGTCTTCTGTGGACACACAGGTATCACATTGAATTTCATCTTATTTTTCATGAGTTGTGAGCCCATTCTGCCACATGCAAGTTTATTAAGTTTTGCATTGTTTTCTTACAGATTCCAAGTCCCACTGAGTCCACAACAGTTTCTCCTTGTAACAATAAGGAAGCTAATTAAGTTCACGTTGGTAATATGTCAAAATCCCACTCCATGGCACAAAGAGGCGTCTCATGTTGTCTTTCTCTCTGTATCTTCATGATTTGAATTAAAAAAAAGAAATCAATCAGTTTTTGTACCTTTAGTTCCAATAAAGTAATTATGATGAAATCAGCATGCAATTCATCACTTGACTTCATTTATGAGTTATTAGTTGTTGGTCATTGGTGCCATCTATGGCAAAATCATTTTAATGTAAATAAAACAAAACTCAAAGAACTTGTCATTCTGAAATAGCTACAAGACTTATAAAAGGATATAATATCAGGACATGACAATGAATGGTAGAATTTGATTGAAAACCAATTAAAATATTTCTATGTTGTGCTTACATACATTTTCAAGAGTGTTTGTTTGGCATGTGGCCAATGGGATGCAAAAGTGTCCACATCACTTTTCACATCGGGTCATGTTACACAAACTTCAAAACATTTTGTTGGTATTTGATGTGTCTGACCAACACAATGAACAACATCACAGTAAATTAGAAAGAATCACATAAATCTGAAATGTTTGGTGTCCATCTTCCGCAACTGCTGGACTTATTATTCAATTACACACAAATTTATTTATTGATATTGATTAGGTGACAGGAAGGCAGCTGGTTGGATTTTATTTTGACATACTGAAGGGACTAGAAAAAATGTATGCTATGCATCTCATGTTTATTTGTAAAAAAAAAAAAAAAAAAAAGAAAAAAGAATAACATTCATCCTCATCAAATCGAACACTGAAATGCTCCTAGGGAAAGCCAGAGACTGGCAGAAATCCTTCTTACTGAAGGCTGATGGAAACCTTTATTTAAAGGACTGTGAAAAAGTGCACTTTTGCAACTTTTGCACTATGCCACAGCCACAAAATGAAGTTTGTGGTTGTGACAAACTGTGAAAGTTACACATGTCTGGTTTAGTGCATGATCTGAACTGTAAAGAAAATTGATTGGGTTTCAATCAAAGTGTGAGTCAACACCCAAATTGAACAGTGCGTGACAGAACTACAATTAAAGCTGTAAGTCTTTTTTTTTAACAGCTTTAAATATCAAGAGACAGAACTTTTAGATCATTATTATTTGCAAAGGAAAGCATCTGTGAACTTTCATTTTCATGTCTTCCTAAAGGTCTTCAATTGGATTTACATCCAGATTTTAACTGGGTCATTCTAACAAGGATGAAGCAGGAATAGCAGATAAATCTGCAGACCGGAGTTACTGTAACAGAATTAACGGTGATCCTTGAGACATCAGGATCTATCCACCTGGCACGGATGATTTTTCAAATGTCGGATCTTGAGTTCTCTGCTCCCTTTTTTCTCATGACATGCACAAAATTTTGTTCCTCCTAATGCACTTAATTACATGCTACCAGTGTTAACACGTGCATGTAATCACAAAGAGAATGAGTGTCTTGAGTAAGTTTGTGGAAGATATGAAAAAGTGTCAACGAGGTGCAAAAAACTAAGACAGTCTGCAGATTCTGTCATCTCTGCAGGTAGAAAGTACACACAGTCAGAGATTATGAATCTCTGCGGAGTTGTGAACAACTCCACACAGGGCATGTCATGTTGCTCAGAGACATGACTTACATTTAATGACAGACTAAACAGTTCTGTGTTGTAAGTGTCTGAGTCTGTTGTCATGAGAAATGTCTGTCATTCTGACCGCATATTGTCGGGATGCGTTGCTAGTGGACTATTAAAACTCACATTCTGACCATTTAAAAGGCATCCGGACCCAAACGAGGAGGCAGACACTGAGAGGGAGAGAAGAGAAGAACAACGGTAAGATGAGCTTGAGACGCTGAGATTTCGCTGAGGCGACTGGTATTTTATGAATCTTTAACAAAATGTGCATGTTTCGGCTCACTGCAGGACACGATGAAGCTGCAAAGTGCCCTTCTGGTAATCTGCCTTTTTAGGTCAAGCCTTGCTCTGCCAGTGAGTTTCAATTATATCCAACATTATTACTCAAGAACAAAGTATGTTATTTCAACGTTAGATTAAATATTCTGCACGTCTTCTTGAAGGTTCAGATTGGAATTATTGCAAGCAATAGCAATGAGGTAAATCACATTTAAATATCTGCATTTGTTGTGATGCAATAAATGAAATAAGTTGATCTAATTTCACCATTTTGTTGATCAGCTCCTGAGACTGAACGGATTGACTCTTGCAGCTCTTGGACAAACACAGGTGCTTAAAAAGCTGCTGAAGCATTTCCGATTTCCTGTGCTCTACATTTAACCATTAAAACCATTCTAACCATTAAATGGGTTAAAATGTGCTTTTACTTTCTCCAGGGCTCCATATTACCCCAGTATGTTCTGCAGCAGCAAACACCGGATGTCTTGCTCACCTCACAGTTGTTGAATTTGAACCCCCAACTGGCAGGTCCTTTTGGTCCCCAAGGGCCACAGCTGCTGCTTCCTAACCAAGGCCAGCAGCTAACACCCATGCTTCTCCCTAACGGGCAGCAAGAGCAGCTTGGACCAGCACAAGACCCCAACAATCCCAACGGTCCTCAGCAAGCCCAGAACCCTGTCCAGGTAACAGACCAGCAACTTAAGGATCACGCAATTAGGTTGCTTGACCAATGCAGATGATGCCAGGATCTCCACCCTGATGAGGGATTATTTTTTTTATTTCACTGTTTCTTACAGATGTATCCACAGTTTCAGTATCCATCTTTTGGATTCCCACAGATTCACAGACAGCAGGTTTTTATTTACACAAACTGACCCAATTGTAAGCATTATATTAATTAAAATTTTGATGATGAATGTATTTATTATTTATTTATTTTTTTTAGGGCTACTCTTACTTTGTACCCCGGTATGGCTATGCCCAGCAGAGGAACACTCCGGTTCTGCCCAACAACGGACAGCAGAAACTGGAAAGAGCCACACAAAGACCACAACTCCCACTGCAGGTAATTTTTAAAAAAGAAAATAATAAATGTCTCTATCTTTGTATTTTTATTGCTTTTACTGCTTTTCACTATTTTTACTGTTGTCTGGGAAAGGTGAAGTAGAAATAAAATGTATGTACTATTCAAATAAGATTTCTTGTAATTCGTAAGTAAATTTGTTTATGTAACACCTTTCACAGTTAAAGAATCACAAAGTGCTTTGCAACAAGAAATAATGAAAAAAGACAACAAATCTAGGACATAAACAAAGACAAAGAATGCATGGCCATGGAGCTGTGATAACCTGTCTAATTATGATTCTCATAGAAAATCTTTCAGTGGTCTTTGTGGTTTAAACTAAACCAATGAAATCAGTTCACTATGTATCACTTTGAATTAAAAGCTTGAGCAATAAACTTAAATGACTCAACGCTAAGGATTAATGATAATAACACAGCTGAGTCTATCGAGTCAGAGCAGCGTGGATGTAGTAAGTGTGTTGTAATGACGTCTGGCTACTCAGCCAACCAGACAGCTCATCAATCTGCTTGGTGGCTCACTGACAGTGTTGATCACTCGCTTATACTTCTTCTAATGCTTACTTGCAGAATGTATGCCCCAGCGACACTAATGGGTGATTATTATGTTTTATTTAATAAGGAGGTATTATCTATTCGCCAACATTTTATGCACTTCAGCCTTGAAGCAGAAATTATGTATTTTCTGAAATACATATTGCAGGAAATTTGACGTCTTTTCTTTATTGAGTCAACTCTGTGCTTTTAATGATTTGCAAACTGCGTTGTGATTCGTGCATGCACATTTGAAGTCAGCTGACCTAACTCTAATTCACCTTCTATTTCAGCAGGGCTCTAAGCTGCAGACAGAAAAGGTGAAATATTTATTTTTGCTTTTTCCTGTTTTAAACAATTGCTCTCAAAATGTATAATTTTGTAACTTCCTCTGTGATCCTTGCAAGACATGGCCAGCAGGGGCTAAGAAAGAGTCCACCACTGTTCCCCCTGATCCCCGTGGTGATGCAACTGGTCCTGGGACTGATGAGGTACTCCGTTTGCACATGTAAACTATTTGTTGAGCATATTTTCCCATGCTTAATTTCTTTTCTTTTTTTTTTTTCCTTCAGGGTAATGGCAGCTTCCCCTTCCTGTTTGAGCCATAGATGTTACAAGAATAGAAGAAACATCACTGCTGAGGGAAAAGGCCTGGGGGAATATTTGCCACAACTTAACTGAAACTTATTCTTTGCTTTGACTACATTTTCAATAAATAAATAATTTTGTCAAATGAAATTGTTTTCCTTTGAATGTGAATCTTCTTCATTTTGCATCTGTCTCAAATTCCAATTTTAATAATATTGACATCATACTCGTAAAAGGTGGTGCTGCCACTTCATATGTTTCTTTCTGGCATTTTGCGTTGCAAATGTCACAACAATTACGTTTAGGACATCTTCAAAAGGACATTAAAACACATGAAAAGTTGACACTTTGAAAAGTGCAAAGTTGCCACAGATAATTTAAGATTCATAATTTTGCCTTATTGTGTAATTTCAACTAAATGAGATGTTATAACATGTCAGATCAAATATTTCAAAGACAACCTAATAATTACTTATATAAAGCCTCAGAATAACAACTTACTATCCTGAACACAAAAACAAGACAAAACATTTGTTGATATAATCCAAGCCGATTGACCATTTCATATCTAGATATTTTGCAAAACATTTAT
>VMRN01000013.1:756892-770433 GCA_010277015.1 Poeciliopsis turrubarensis | reverse complement strand
ATAATTCAAGCCGATTGACCATTTCATATCTAGATATTTTGCAAAACATTTATCAAAGTAGACATTCATGAATGCAAACACATCTGTGTGTTCCCTGTATTGAAAGGCCCTTCATTTCTAATCAAAAGGTTTGACATCAGCTTATTAATTTGTCTTAATACTGGGAGATCAGGAATGGAGCAAACAGTGGCAATTTAATGGATTTACTATGGATTATAACATTGAATAATTTTATTACACATGGGAGCTGTCAAGCTGTGGATTGTGTATCTAATCTCTGATTAGACATTGCAACTAGGTTACATTTTTAAAAAGGAAAATTTCCAAACTTCTCTGATCCTGATACTGTATATAAGAGGAGTCCAAGATTCAGCTCAGCACAACAACCTCCTGTGGGACAGTCAGTCAAGACAGAGAAGACTCTGAGGTGAATATATGAATTTATATTTAATTTCTTTATAAAACTGAACCAATTTGTTTGCTTGATAAGGACTTTATTTATGTTCCAACAGCTGAAATCACTGCAACCATGCTGAAGGTAGCACTTATTCTTGGATGCCTCCTGAGCCTCATTGTGGCTACACCAGTAAGTGACAATATTGTAGAAGAAATAATTCAGATATTTTCAAGGGTTTTTTTTATGCTGAGATGGATTGGCAGCAACACATGCACTAAGATATTTCCTGCTTTTTGTCATGATGCTGGTGTATTTTCCTGAGCTTATCTTGTTTCACTGTGAAAATGTAGTCAAAAGAAACTGCAGATTGATTGAACTTGTTTGTTCTCTTCAGATGGAGCACCAGCGATTTGCTCGTTCTGGATCTGGCTCAGGCTCTGGCTCTGGATCCAACTCCGGAGAGGTGAGAATCATTTCTTTTCGCTATAACAAACTACAAATGAACATCATTTGCTGTATAATTCTTGCATTATTTTGCCATATATCTGACTGTTTATGATTTTTTCCACAGACCTCAACAACTGACCTTGCTGCCCTGTTGGCTCTGCTTGCCCAGCTTCTTGCCACCACTACCACAACTACAACAACCACAACAGCAGCTACAACAGCAGCTGCTGCTACATAAAATGGAGTCCAGAACATCAGCAACTTTGTCATGTGTTGCTGAGAAAGCTCTTTTTTTTCTTTTTCAATTTTAAATAATATTGGAAATCGGTTTTGTTTTCCTAAAACATGGATCAAACTTGCCATCATGTTTGGTATTTGCTTAATAAAGCGTAGCAGAAAAAAGAGAATATTGGTGATCACTCTTTTCTCATTCAACTTCACACATTTTTTGAACAATTTAATGTATCCATTATAAATCATGGCTGCATATAAACATTAGCATTCAAGGTTCCATGCCATCTTCTGCCCTCTATTCACACACATTCAAACTAAATGATCAAGTACATCATGAATATTACTTGTATAAAGATGAGCCAGCTGGTTAATGTTATTTCATCAGCAACAGCAGCAACCACAAAGAAAATGGTAAAAAAATAAAACACAATTTCCCCAAGGCAAATATCAATGTGTTTATGACTGATGTATCAGAAAATTTAAATTTTTGTATCAACAGCAGTGGTGTGAGAAAGAAAAGAAAGATAAAGCCACCAGCATTTCAGGAGGCAGATGGGACGCTCCATCGCTGAGTGGGCAGGAGTTCTGCTTTAATGCCCCTCATTTTAAAGTACGTCTCCTCTTAGAGGAGGTTCAGAAACAGAGCGAAGAGCCAGCACCTGGGGCTGTTGATTGGCAATATGCTAAAACAGACATGAAAATTTTGCAGTGGTGACAATCACTGCTGTCCATCTCATTTCGCTCACAAGATTTCAGCTACAACAGCAGCTGCTGCTACATAAAATGGAGTCTTGAACATCAGCAACTTTGTCATGTGTTGCTTAGAATCACATGTTTTCCTTTTTATTTTTCAGTTTTAAATGAAACTCTTTTGTTTTGCCATAACGCGGATCAAACCTGCCGTCATGTTTGGTATCTGCTTAATAAAGTTATGAAAAAAATAAATAAAAAAGTAAAAAAAATTGTGATGACCCTTTTCTCATACAATTTCATACACATTTTTATGGATGTTTTGCTTGTGTTATATCATTCTTAACCATCTGTACATTTCTCATTGTTTGTTAAAGTGAATGACAAAAGTTGCTAAAAAAAAAAAACAATTAGAGTATTGCTGAAAATGTAGACATGTCATATTGCCAGAGAGCTGAAAGATAAAAAAAAAATTGTCCTTTTGATCAGATGAATAATTATCCAATGAACAAGTTCAGTCTCTTGTTTTTTTTATAATCTGCACATTCAACAAGTGAGACCAAATTTCTCTGAAAACTACTTTTTAGCCAAGCTGAAATACATTCACACTACCATGTTACTTCATCCATTGTTTACTAATTAATTTATTGTTATTTAGCAATAAAACAATGTGAGAGAAAAGTTAAGAATGTTTGTACAACAAGTCTTCTCGTTCAGTAACAATACACCAGAAAGGCCAACTCAATGTTGAAATGAAAGACTTCAGGATCGACTTGGACTTGTGCTGTCCCATTTATAAAATGTTGAATATCACAGACGTTTTCATAGTACAATTCAAGCTGACTGAAGAGAACATATCTAGATATTTTGCAAAACATTTTTAGAAAAAAAAGAGTCGACATCACTGACTGCAAAGTCTTCTGGGTGTTGCCTGTGGTGTATGTCAAAAGGCCTGGTATCAATTAGTTTCAACACTAAGGGATCAAAAATGAAAAAAAAAAAATCTTTGGCTGTAATTTTGTGGACTTATTATGGATTATGTAAAAAAAAAAGAAAAAAAAAACATGTGGTCAGGTTATCACAGCTTTCAAGGTGTGGATTCCATATCTAATCCCTGATTTGACATCACAACTTGGTTACATTTTTAAAATGGAAAATGTCTTAACATCCTGATCCAGATACACTATATAAACGGAGTCCAAACTTCAGCTCAACACCACCTTCCTGTCAAGTCATTCGAAGCAGAGAAGACTCTGAGGTGATTATATAAATTTATGCTTCATTTCTTTATACAATTGAAGAAATTTAATTGCTTGTTAAAGACATTATTTATGTTCCAACAGCTGAAATCACTGCAACCATGCTGAAGGTAGCACTTATTCTTGGATGCCTCCTGAGCCTCATTGTGGCCACACCAGTAAGTAATAAGCAATTTTTCTTTTAATGGACTGTAAAGAAGCTTGAATATGTAAATTTTAATTTTACTCTGGAGTGAATATTGATTCTCCTCTTGTGTGTCATAACAGCAGTTTATTTTATTGTTTGAAATACATCTCAATGGATTTATTAGCACTCATTTAATTTATAACAGAATTTTGAAGCACCTATCATACACCAAAGCAGTGTAGTTGAATTATTCCCATTTCATTTCTTAATTGAGTTATGTTAAAGAAATTTAAAAGAAAAAAATGAAAATTTTTTCTTAGCTGAACTGTATTTGGTACTCCTCCTGTTGAATTAAATTCTGTTTGCTGACAATTAGATTTTATTGGAAAGGAAAGCCACCAATGGCTGCTGTTGAGGTTCTGTTAAATGAGACTGGTGAAATGTATGTGTATTAGCAAGTCCAGAAACCTAAAACCACTAAACATGAAATAGTAAGAAGTTAATTTGGTCCACTGAAGTCAAAGTAAACTGCAGAATGACTGAACTTGTTTGTTCTCTTCAGATGGAGCACCAGCGTTTTGCTCGCTCTGGCTCTGACTCTGGATCGAACTCCGGAGAGGTGAGAATCATTTATTTCTTCTGTTACAAACCACAACTTTACAGCATCTTCTACATAATTGATGCACAGTTTTGCTAAATTTCTAACTGGCTGTATGATTTTCCTACAGACCTCAACAACCAACTTTGCCACCCTGCTTTCCCTGCTTATCCAGCTTCTTGCCACCACTACTACAACTACAACAACTACAACTGCAGCTACAACAGCAGCTGCTGCTACATAAAATGGAGTCTTGAACATCAGCAAATTTGTCATGTGTTGAGAAAGTTGTCGGTGTTTTTCTCTTTCAAAAACAGAGAAAAACCTGCTGTCATGTTTGGTTTTGGTGCTTAATAAAGTTCAGGAAAAAAAAGAAAAATCATGACGACTCTTTTCTCTCATGAAAGCCTCTGGGTACATTCATGTGAAGAATCCAATTAGGTTATAAAATTTCGCACACATTTTTATGAATCTCTGACTTCAAATATAAGTAAGAGGTTTGCGATTGTGAATTGAAGGCAAATAATAAACAGATGCACGACGTTTATTTAGTCTCATCACGTTTTTAATCATCTGTCATGGACTTTAGCAGTGAATGTCACATGGAGCTATGCAGCTCTGAGTAAGACATTTTATTGAAAATAAAAACAAGTCATTGCCAGAGAGAAAAACTGTCCATTTGAGCACATGAAGAGTCGTTTGAAGAAATGCTCACAACTGCAGCCTCTTATTTTGCCCAAACTGCAACTTACTAGTGAGATTGCAGTTCTCTGAAAAACACTCTTTAGCTGAAATATGCTCACACTACAATGTCATTTCAGAAATTGTTTACTGGTTTGTTTGTTTTTTTTCCTTCTTTCAAGATACAGGAGGATTTAAATACACAGAGGGTTATGAGGGCAACCAGACACAGCTGGGATCAATCAAGGGACAACACAGAGACTCAACTGACCCAAAAACCAAAATAAACACAGAAAACACAAATCCTCACAAAAGTGATTTCACATGTTATTAAATGTAGCACTCAGAATAAATGTGGATATTTATTTCACTGCAAACTCATACTTGTCAAAAATAGCACAAATATTGATAAATTTAAATGAAAAAAATCTACAAATCTGTGAACTACAGTTCTGCGCCCTCTCCTCTCTGTATACCGGACACTGAGGACAAAATACAGAGAAATGGGCTGCAGGCTGTAGGATATGGCTGTTGCAGTGGGTGGTGTGCCTGGAGAGATGCTGATTGATGTGCACATGTGGGCGGCTGGAGGCTGAATAGTGACAGTGGGGTTAGAGTATAATTATTGCTGTTAAATTAAATGTCTCACCAAAATATTAAAAATGTTCAATTTGGCTTGTTATTCCTGGTTGTCTTGAGTCCAAATAATGTTTGAACAGTGATATGCCTCACTAACAGCCCCCTCAGGCATGTAATAAGGTCTGTGAACTGTCTCCTGGAGCCTTACTGGAAGCCTGTCCCCAATGTCAGAGTGTTGAAAGTGTCCTCTGTTCTGGGTGGTTGGCTGCAGTACTGATGCTATTCCCCTCTGCCAAGATCTTTCTCTCTGGGCCAATTGATTGTCTTTAGAAGGAGGAATAATTTGTTGACATTGCAGATTGGTTCTCACCTGTTTCCAGTTGTGCAGCTGCTTTTGGAACAGCTGGACAAACTTGTACGTGGATACAAAACGCCTATTTGAAGTAATAACCAGTACAATTTTGTGTTTTACAAACTGTGCTTTTCATTTTTCTGTTAGTGCAGTGCGATCTTTGTAGATTGAAGGCATAGTTTCTTTAGCATCTGGAAAAAAACGTTTTGAGTTGACATGTGAATCTTACTGCAGAGTTTGAGTTGGAGAGAAACAAGAGAGGATGACGTGTAAATAAGCATACAGCAGCAAAACTACAGAGAAAGCTCAAGATAAACTGACCTCTTTGTGGCTCATGAGAAAAGTAGAGTCAGGGAGAACTGTCTCTCTAGAACATTAAATTGTATGAAAGAGTAAAGTTTTAAGCAAGGGCAGCTGCCACAGGACAGGAGACTGAAAACTCAAGGATCTGCCATCACATTGCACTTTAAAAAATTGTGGAGACCACTAGTAAACCTGCAGTCTAAGAGCAAAGTGCTCTGCTAGGACCTATGGAATAATTAAAACTGTCTTACTTTATATGTGAGAAGGATCATCTTAAATTGCATTTTGGATTTAACAGGGAGCCAGTGAGAGGAAGTCCAAACAGAACAAAAATGTATTTATAATTCGCATCATTTTAAATCAGCTGAAGGCTTTTAATTGCATTCCTGACTGTAAAGATTCACCCAAGACATTTATGTTTAATGCTTGAACATTTATAATAAGTAGAACTAAAAGCAAAGCTTGTCAACGTCTATTCATACAACTGTTTCCCAATGTTGCTCTCCAGCTCAGATTAAGCAGAAGAAAACCCTCCAAACCCAGTTTGTGCAATATTTAATAAAGGAGTCAGCAGTATGAAGACAGAGATAAACAAGCATTAACATAGTCATCACAAAGACAAACAAACCCTTTGAGTCAATATAACCTGAACAGATTTAAACCTCTTTTTCAAATTGTTTCTTCGGTCATTAATTTCTAATAGCAGGGTAATGTAATGTGAAAGATTTGCAAAGCTACTAATGGAAAATTAGCTTGATAGCGACCTGGAACGATCCAATTCAACAATCAAACATTTATGCTAGTGTCTTGTGTTTGTATGAAACTGAATTTAAACTTTTAATGAGTTGATTCTCACGATTGGCTCTGTATATTTCTGAGGTATGTTTGTCTTTGATATGTTTGTCTTTGATAACGTTTGATAACAATAATGAAAACTTCTCATTGTTTGACATTGTCCAGCAAAATGTTTTCACGTCAGGCGACATAGCTGCTATTGATGAGCTGCTCTATGCCGTAATTGGTGATATGTTGTTTGCTGCTGAGCATAATCATTTTGTGGCTGAAGCAAACATTATTTTTACATCAACTTCTAAGTTGTGTGAAACGTCTTTTAAAATCTTTTGAAAGCACAGAATCAGTCAGGTCCTGGTCCACATTCCAGGAGAAATACTCGCCTGGTATAAATTACATTTTTAGCTATTGGAGTAACGCTTAAGAGAAAGTGATTTAATCAAAAAATGTCATGAATATGTGTGTATGTATTTCATCTTAAGTTTGGCTGCACGGATTGCAGTTTTCTGGCCGATCCCTGGTTACTGATCTTTAAAAAGCCTGACCTGTCAATTTTGATTTTGGCTGATATACATTTTTTTTTTTTTTTTTGTCTTAAATGTTGCTAAATATAGCAAGAAAGTCAGTGAGTTGGCAACAGTGGGGTGAATATTGTTAACATTAAACGATCAGACCTGACCTGGTGGGCCGATCTGTGAGTCGCAACTCTCACTGCAGAGCAGAAGAGGACAGAGGCTGATTTGTAAAACTTTGCTGACAAAGATAAGATCAGGGGATAAGATCAGCTTCACATGCAAGTATTGGCCAATCACGATCCCCCAAATCGGCGTCAAGAAATCAACTGGTCGATAAATCAGTTGGTCAATACATGTATCCTATTATACATGTAAATACTGTAAACCGCACTGGCAGAGATGCAATAAGTTTATATTTCGCTTAGGACCCCATGGAGGCTTGGCTGACATTTAGATTTAATAAATTTTCATAAAAATATAAGGCATCATTAAGCCGTTGTTTGCATGTTGAACTAAATATAAAAAGACTAGATCAATATTTTTAGTAAAATAAGAAAGTTAAAGACAGTTAGTATGTGTTCATATCGTGATTTATGCTTAGGGACAACAATGCAAATTAGGACTCATAATCTGCAGCAATGCCAGGTTGGACTTGCACCAAATTTAATAAGAAAATGTTTATGTCAGTCATTAGAAACTTGACTGACTTGTGTGTTAAAACTGTTGACTTGCAGTCTGAGAAAAATGACAAAACATCTCTGTGCTAAACTAATTCGAGATAAAGTAATTATTTATGAAAAAAAGAATGATGTCTCAATAAATCCAACCAGGGGTTGATGTTGCCTGTGTCTCTGCCACTATATTTGTCGGTGTTTGACATTTTACTGTCAAACACCGAAAATGCACAAGAGAAGTGGGTTTTTTTTAAAATCATCATGCAAGTGGCAGAAAAAATGATTGCTAACCACTATCAGGTAGATGTGATACCTGATAGTATTACATGTACTATCATGAACGCTATGAAAACCCTCTAGAAACAAAAAAAACAAACTCAAACACATCGATCGCCAGCAATATGCCTGCAGATGTCTTCAACATCAACCTTCTTTTTTCTTTTTAAATAAATTTGGAGAAAATAGTTTTCTTGACATTCCTAAAATATGGTTCACACCTGCTATCATGCTTGGTATCTTAATAAGCTTTATATATATTAAAAAAAGGGAGACAAAGGCTGCTGATTATAATTTCTACAAGCATAAATGCAAATTCCACTGGGTGCTGCCTGTACTAAATGTAATCCAAAGGTCTGATGTCAACGTACTAATTTGTTTCAACACTAAGGGATCAAGAATGAACCAATCTTGCATTGTAATTTTCTGGACCTGCTGTGGATTATATATAATAACACTGGATTGTACTATTACACCAATCAGCTGTCAAGATGTTGTTTCTGTATCTAACCACACATGACAGCAGGTTGCATTTTTAAGTATGACAATTTCCCAACAGCTCTGATCCAGATACTGTATATAAGAGAGTCCAAAATTCAGCTCAACACAACCTTCTTATCAAGTCAAGCAGAGAAGACGGTGATTATATGACTTTATGACATTTCTTTTACTCTATAGAAACAATTTATTTCATTGATAAAGACTTTATTTATGTTCCAACAGCTGAAATCACTGCAACCATGCTGAAGGTAGCACTTATCCTTGGATGCCTCCTGAGCCTCATTGTGGCTGCACCAGTAAGTGACAATATTATAAGCAATTTTTTTAAGTGGACTTAAAAAATGTGCAAAGAAGTTTAAATATGTTGTTTTGCATGCATTTACTTCACATTGAAGACTGCATGAACTCAAATTTCAGTCATTATCCAAGTGTAATTTCTTGTTGCAAACGGCTGACATGTTTGTTCTAAAGTAATCTTTAAATTTTACCTCTCCGAGAAACATTGGAGTAGGAATAATGTTCAATATGATAGAAAATCTGTGGAGGAATTAGATTAGGGATTAGAGTGATCATCAAAGAAAAATAGTAGAATAGAAATGGTGATCAGTAATTATAAAGACTTTGATTTGATTTTTTTATGAAGAGGGATGGAAATTATTTTTTACATCACTTTTTCTGTTAAAAAGTTAACAAAGGAAAATAAATTATTTTTTCAGATGGAGCATCAGCGATTTGCTCGCTCTGGCTCTGGATCTGGATCGAACTCCGGAGAGGTGAGAATATTTCTTGTTTCTGTAATAAACCACAAATCAACAGCTTCTACTGTATAACTGAAGTACAGTTTTGCTCAACTTCTAACTATCTGTATGATTTTCCTACAGGTCTCAACAACCAACTTTGCCACCCTGCTTTCCCTGCTTATCCAGCTTCTTGCCACCACTACCACAACTACAACAACCACAACAGCAGCTACAACAGCAGCTGCTGCTACATAAAATGGAGTCTAGAACATCAGCAACTTTGTCATGTATTGCTGAGAAAGTTATCTTTTTCTTTTTCAGTTTTAAATACCACTGGTTATGAGTCATGTTTGGAATCTGCTCAATAAAGCTTAGCAAAAAAAAATAAAAAATCCTGTGACTATTCTTTCCTGCCTTTGGAGCCTCTGAATACATTCATATTGTCGCCTTCTTAAAACAATAGCCTGTCTTTTTTTTGTTGTTTTTTTTACCAAAATGATTTTGACGAAAAAGAAGAAAAAAATCCTTCTTTCGTTCTGAAATATGTTTTAGTCAAAAAATGTCTTACACCATTATTTTAGAGGGGTGACAATATGGAGAATCCTAAAACACATTTTAATGAATAATTCACATTAAACCTCCCTGTTTGTGACTGTGAATGGATGACAAGATGAAGATGTTTACTAATTTGTTTTATTGATTATATGGAACAAAACAGCAAGAATGCTCCAATAATGTTTTTACCGTTATTAACTAAATTAAGCAGCATGTTTCAGCTCTAAAAATAAGCTAATCTGCGATATATAAACTATTTCTCTTAAAAAAAGAGCGCAAGAGAAGGCAAGTATCCATCCATAAAGTCTTGCCTGGGTTCCCCACAACTAAGTCTTGATTTTTAGATTTACATTGACAATGTAAATTGTTTTGAATCAGAAAGCAAAAACATGTCCATGTGATTAACATGTACTCCAGCATACATTAGCCAATAGTTGAGAGCAGAGTTTGCAGTCATGTCCAGGTGTGCCCGTCCCCAATCACAATAAACCTATGGATTTCTTTATCTGTGCAGGTTCTAGACATCTTGAGTCTGCTGTGGTAACCAAAATATTGCATAAGCATTCAGCTCACATGTGCTAGTAAAAGATTTATGTACATTTATATGCATATTGTAGAATGGATTTATGATGCAGTAGACAAGAATTCTGGCAAACGATTGTACTGAGTTTTTGGGTAATATTTGGTACAAGATATATGCAAGTTCCACCAAATGATGTCTGCACACCTCCAACAACAAAAGGTAAAACAAACTAAGAGATGGATGGTGGCCTGTCCAGAGCCTCTTGAATGCTAGAGATAAGCACCAGCTCTGCTCACCATATCAGACTGGATGGGTGGATGATTATGAAGAAAAAACCAAATGTTGTTAAATGTGCTTCAGTACATATTTCTTCCCATGTGTCCCCTGCTATTGACTCCTGCAGTTCAGTCTCCCAATTATGCTTTATGTTTGAGGAATCGTGCACATTCATGGACAGAAACAGGTCATATATTTTACTAATTACTTTATTATATTCCTTTCCCCTTTGTATGTCCATTAGGACATTTTCTATAGGAGTAGATTTGTGAAGTTTAGTCCAATTGTTGTGTGTCGTCACAAAGGTTCTAAGTTGTAAATATCTATAAAAGTCCGTTTTAGGGAGACCAAATTCTCTTTTCATCTGCTCAAAGGCTTTGAAATTTCCCTCATTAATTAATTGATGACAGTCCATAATTAGACCAGTTTTTGAACCCAGAATCTAAGTTGTTTGGTGGAAATGTCTTCATAGATTCTATACTTGGTAAAAGTGAAATCTGTTTTAATAACTTAAAAGCCGATTGTATTTTGTTCCAAGTTTTGAGGGTGTTTTTCATCCAGATTGTTATTTCCATTGCAGGAGCATCTAAGAAAGGTAATGTTTGCAGTGTTACTGAGCACATCCTTTCCTCTATTCCCAGCCATCGAGTATCTGCACTGTTCTGTAGCCAATCTAACAAGGGTTTGAGTTGTGCAGCCCAGTAATAATATTTTAAGTTTGGGAGTTTGAGGCCCCCCTTGGATTTAGATAACTGCAGGGTTTTCAGTCTGATTCTAGGATGCTTTCTTTGCCAAATGAATCCAGTTATTATTTTATCTAAGGTGTCAAAGGTAGATTTGGGAATCTCCACAGGTAGCATCTGGAATAAATAGAGTAGTCTTGGTAAAACATTCATATGGATACTTTCAACACGGCCTAATAGGGAGAGTATCCCATCGCTCCAGATCATTTTTAATCACTTGTAAGAGTTTACTAGTTTGCCTTATAAAGGTCACAAAGAGATGGAGGTATTTGAATACCCAGAAATTTGATACCATTCTTGGGCCACTTGAAGCCACTCTGTACTTTTACGGAGTCTGAAATTGTGCCATTTACGTCCATAGCTTCCGTTTTTTTCTGTATTGATTTCGTAGCCTGAGTAAAATCCATATTGGGAGATGAGCTCTTTTAGGTGGGGGATTGTTGATTTAGATTCCATTAAGTACAATAATACATCATCTGTATATAATGAGATTTTGTGCATTTCCTTGTTGATTTCTGTTCCTTTAATATCAGCATCATCTCTAATGATTTGGGCTAACGGTTCAATACTAATGGCAAACAGAAGGGGCGAAAGCGAGCACCCTTGTCTGCACCCCGGCCGTAGTGAAAATCTATCAGACCTAAAGCCATTAACTTTAACTGCTGCCTGAGGGGAGGAGTAAAGTGTTTGCACCCAGTCAACAAAATGTGGACCAAATCCAAAACGTTTCAGAGTATGAATTAGATATTTCCATGACACTCTGTCAAACGCCTTTTGAGCATCTAAGGATATGATTGCTGATTCCATCTTTCTTTCTTTTTGAACGCTTGTTAGGTTTAGTAAGCGGCTTATATTATGAGCATAGTACCTGCCTACAATAAATCCTGTCTGATCAGGATGTATGATTTGGGTGATGAATTTGTTAAGTCACCTTGCTAGGTTTACTGTGAGTATTTGTAAATCTGTGTTCAGCAGTGATACAGGTCTATATGATTGGCAGTCTGTAGGATCTTTGCCTTCTTTGTGAATTACTACTATAGTGGCTTCTGTCCAAGATGGTGCCATAGTTTTGGATTTTAAAGCATGATGACATGCTTTTAATAGCAAGGGAGCCAGGAGATCTATAAAGGTTTTATAAAAGCCATTGAGAAATCCATCTGGGCCTGGACTTTTGTTGTTCTTAAGTGATTTAATTATCTGCTTAATCTCCCATTCCTCAATCGGTTGATCCAATTCCAAAGCCACCTCATCCGTTAAGTGGTTCAATTTTATCTTATTTAAAAAGTCTGTGAGCCCTTGGTCATTATTACAAGTATCAGTGTTCGAATATAATAATTTGTAAAATTTTGCAGGTCTTGTCTCAACAGACTCTGGGGTTTTTATTTTATGAACCATGTTGGAGGACTGTTGCTTCTTCAATCTAAATGCCAATAGCCTACTAGCCTTCTGGCCATATTCATAATATTTTTGATTAGTGAACCTCAAGTTGCCCTCTACTTTATCTGACAATAGACTGTTTAGTAGTCTGCAGGTTGCATTTAATTCCTTCATGATTTTAGCTGAAGCGTGTCTTTTATGTTTGAACTCTATTTCCTTGATTTTGTCCTCCAAATTTTTTTGTTTAGCATCGTTCTGTTTTTTCCTCGCAGATGTGAAGGAAATTTTCCGGCCCCGAAGGAATGCTTTGGCACAGTCCCATATTATCAGAGGTGTTGTTTCTGTAGATATATCAGTTTCTAGATATATCTTCAGCTCCTCTCTAATAAATGCAATGAGTACTTTATTGTTAAGCAGGGATGTATTGAGCCTCCATTGTTTAGATGTTGGCCTATGTCCTATGTCCCATTTTAATAAGACAGGTGCATGGTCAGAAATAGTAATAGGTAATATTTCTAAATCTACTATTCTATGTAGTTCTGACTTTGGGGTAAAGAAGTAATCGATCCTAGAGTAGGATGCATGACTGCTTGAGTAGAAAGAAAAGTCTTTAGTTCTGGGAAACCTTCTTCTCACTTATGAACTTTATTGACAACAAAGTGGCTGAATTTTAAATCTCAGTAAGTAAATGTATGTATTTATACACATAAACAAAGCAAAAGAAAGAGTAAGAAAATGTTTTTTTTGACAAGTCACTCTGTGTCATCATTATTATTCTCATACAATCCTGACAGTTTCCACAGAGGAAGCTCTCTAAATCTATTTTAATATACACCTCAGTCACAACACTTAGTGATGTTGAAAATCAGCTGCTGTGTCTCCAACAATAAGCTGTAACTGTT
>VMRN01000013.1:714830-746892 GCA_010277015.1 Poeciliopsis turrubarensis | reverse complement strand
AACCCTGTTGAAAGAACCAGTGATTACAACAGTTACAGCTTATTGTTAGAGACACAGCAGCTGATTTTCAACATCACTAAGTGTTGTGACTGAGGTGTATATTAAAATAGATTTATGGAGCTTCCTCTGTGGAAACTGTCAGGATTGTATGAGAATAACTAGAAAATTCCTGAAGAAATTTAACCGGGGCCCTGCCAAAGTGTGCCTGTCGATTTGCACCCAGCGTTCTGATGCTAAACATTAGCATCAATGTTAAAGAAAGCTGCAATGTCATCAACAGGACATGGAGAGTCACAAGCATGACTTACTCCATTCAGTACACTAAACATGGGTATTAAGTCAGAGAAACAGCTAATACCTTATTTAAGGTAAAAGGCTAATGCTAACCTAACCTGAGAGAAAAAGATAATATTTTTCTAGTACACTAGTACACTAGTACTGCCGTAGAAAGTGTACTAGTGCCTACATTAGTGAAATGCTAATGTCTGTGCTAAAGCTAATGCACTGTCTTGCTGTGCATGACAGTGCCCAAACTTGAGGAAAAACATTAATGCAAGCTAATATCATTGCAGCGCCTTGTGGCGCTGCATTAGCCACAGATAAATCTTAAGGCTTTTATTTTGAAATTTTCAATAAGCTTCATTTTAAATGTCCAAAATAATAGTGTAACAGTAGTTTTCTTAAAAAAAGTCACATAAAGCCCAAGAGGGCAGATACGTGATATAAAAGAATGTCAGGGCTTTTATTTTGAAATTTTCATGAAGCTTAATTTAAAATTGTCACACTAATCCTGTGTGTAACAATGGTTGCTTAAAGTCAGTTATAAAATGCCCAAACACAATATAATTCTAAAGGCCAGCTCAGTCCTCCTCAGTAGTAACTGACAGTTCCGCCATGTTGTAGTCCTAACCTTCAGGAATTGTAGTTCTAAAGAGGAGGTCAATCCTTCCTCAGAGTTCTACCACAGTAAAACTACCGTGATGCCTTTTTATAGTTCTATTCAGCTGGCCCTCCTCTGTTCCGTTGCTATGGTAATGGATCCTCAGGCCAGCTCATTCCTCCTCTGTAGTAACTGACAGTTCTGCCATGTTGTAGTTCTGACAATAAGCTCTGACCTCTTTTGTAGGCACTGAGTGTTCCGCCATGTTGTAGTCCTAACCTGCAGTCATTGTAGTTCTAAAGAGGAGGTCAACTGTCATGTCAGTGTGACACACAAGGAGAGACTTAATTCTAAATGCTTGAATCACTTAGTTTTTCTGAAAGGCCTGAGAGAAATATTTCAAACTTTTATTTTGAAATTTTCATCAAGCTTAATTTAAAATTGCCACACTAGTCCTGTGTGTAACAATGGTTGCTTAAAATCAGTTATAAAATGCCCAAAACACAAGTAGTTCTAAAGGCCAGCTCATTCCTCCTCAGTATTAACTGACAGTTCCGCCATGTTGTAGTTCTAACCTTCAGGAATTGTAGTTCTAAAGAGGAGGTCAATCCTTCCTCAGAGTTCTGCCACAGTAAAAACTACAGTGATGCCTTTTTGTAGTTCTAATCAGCTGGCCCTCCTCTGTTCCGTTGCTATGGTAATGGATCCTCTGCCAGCTGTCATGTGTTTGAGACAGAGAGGTGGAGACAAATTTCTATCTTTGTGAGACACCCAGTCAGTTTGAGTGGAAAAAGCAGTCCGAACAACTCCTTGCCGTTCGTGAACCGTGATACGTATCGGAAAACCGTTTGAAGCATATGAGAGCGCTATTTGTCGTCTCCGATAGTCCTGCAATTCATATCTGTAGCTCATTCACAGTAATTGCAGCGATGAGAGAAAAATGGTGTGCGCTGAGGTCTGAAATTTTCCACAAAAGCATGAAAATGAATGGTGGAGAGCGTCAGTTACCCTGGAACTTGATTTCGCTCTGAAGCACCTTGACAGAAAACCATAAGCCCTAGGAAAATTTTGAAAACATTTTACCGGAGCAGACATGCGTATCGATGTCATGACCGAGTTTGATACCGATATGCCGATATTTGTGGGCGTGACGGTGATTTCAAAATTGATTTTGGGTCAAAAATACACGTCATTCTTCACTCTAGCGGAGCGGCAGTTGGTTTCAGTTATGCTCTGCGTTTCGGCAGTTGGAAATTTCGCTCGTTTTTCGCTTTTTACGTCGCCGTCGTAACGCCGATTCCCCATAAAAGTAACAGCTCCAATGCCGGGATCGTGCCGCACGTTTTGATACCACTTTTGCGGCTCGCAGCGGTGCGAGCCGCATTCGCAAGTCAGTCACTGCTCTCCTTATGCATTGCTATGGCAGGGCCCCAATAAAGAGGCGTTCTATTGGGTGAAGATTAATAGGTGCCTGCCATGCAATGCATAGAGGCTCCTTATGCATTGCTATGGCAGGGCCCCAATAATGATGACACAGAGTGACTTGTCAAAAAAAACATTTTCTTACTCTTTCTTTTGCTTTGTTTATGTTTATAAACACATACATTTACTTATTGAGATTTAAAATTCAGCCACTTTGTTGTCAATAAAGTTCATAAGTGCTTTTATTTAATTAGGTTTTATTGATGAATTATTTTTAGATAGTGGTCAGATTTTCAGATGTCTTACAGATAACTTAACCCAACACCTCATTACAGCTTTTTCATGTTTTTAATATATCTCTGTAATAATTCCAAGATATTTTAAAAATCAAAAGACTTTAACATGCCACATCTTCTATATATATTAAGTTTTAGAATTGTTTCTTTGCATAAATTCCCTGTAAATCATACCTGACATCAGGACATTACTATGCATTGGTGCAGAACAAATAAATCTGTTCCACATATGGATTTACTATCGTTTTGCAGATTTCATATTTGCAGAATATTTTTTTGGAAGGTTTGTACAATATATATATATAAAAATTCCCTTCTCACCCACCGAGGGTGATTCTTATCCTCTGAGCTCGGGTCCTCTACCAGAGGCCTGGGAGCTTGAGGGTCCTGCGCAGTATCTTGGCTGTGCCAAGGACTGCACATTTCTGGACAGAGACGTCTGATGTTGTTCCTGGGATCTGTTGTAGCCACTGCTCTAGTTTGGGGGTGACTGCCCCGAGGGCCCCGATGACCACAGGCACCACTGTGGTCTTCACCTTCCAGGCCCTCTCCAGTTCCTCCCTGAGGCCCTGATATTTCTCTAGTTTCTCGTGCTCCTTTTTCCTGATGTTGCAATCACTTGGTATTGCTACATCTACCACAACGGCTTTCCTCTGTTGTTTATCCACTACGACAATGTCTGGTTGGTTCGCCATTACCATATATATATATATATATATATACATATTAATCCCTCTGGGAAAAACGGTGTCCATTTTGTATTTTTTGAGGACCAAACTCCAAATCCAGTGTACTTTACTGTGTGTAGTGCATCATTGTGGCATATCGTGTTCAAATTTCCGATCTATGCATTCCAGCAGCAGTAGTATAATTTATCTCAGCATATATTATATTGTAGAATAACAGCCCAGTGGTGAGTAATGAAAATTGTCCCATCACGCTATGGGAATGCTTTTCTTCACCAAGGCCAGGGAAGCGGGTCATCTTTACTTGTAAAATATTTTGAAAACTGTCTATTGTCTTTCTTTCTCTCCACCATCATGTTCTCTGTGTGTTGGTAAATGTATACATATGTATTTAAAGATATTTACAACGCACTTTATTGTTTCCACATTGTTTTGTTCTTGATTCTGAAGAAGTTTGCTAAGGAATAAAATGAAATAACATAAAAAAAAGTCTTTTATCATGTAATGTGTAATTCAAATCGAAACAAAAGCTTTAAAATATACATCTTTAATTTTATGATAGAAAGTTGTTGAGCTACATCTGAGGAACAACTAAAAATACATATAATTTTAAGGTTCTCATGAAAGTGCAACCATCCAAAGTTGGCTGGTTTGGTGTGTTTAAATTCAAGGATGTTTTAAGCATCAAGAGAAAAGATGAAAATAAGTTACAAAGTACAAAAGTCACATTTAACAAGTCATTCATAAAGTAGTAAAAAGATTCATTGTAAATGTATCAAAACTTAGTGTAGATAAAAGGTATATTGATTGAATTTTAACAGTGCTGTTTTAGTCATACTAATCATGCAAAGCCCTTTACACCAAAATATTTTGCCTTGCTCATAAGCACATCATCATGTAGCAGGAGGAGGCTGGAATTGACCCCACAGCTTTCCAGTTGAGAGAAAATATTCTACACATTCAGGTCAAGTCAAGTTTAACATTTTGTAAAAAAAAAAAAATAAGATAAAACTTTACACCCATGCATTATCTTACATACTTCAAACCATAAACCTGTGCAGGCAATTTAAAAACTCTGACTTTACTTTAGGGGACACAAATATGTCATGATAGATATTATTACGCCAGGGTAATGAGAGCTTCTCAGATGAAAAATTCCCAGAAACATTTGCAACAGTGTGCCACATTTATTACCTGCAATAGAAAAAAAATATAGACTAAGTCCACCATGTGTACATCCATAAACAAGATAATTATAATGTTAGGAAAGAACGGAGCAAGAACTGTTTTCAGGGAGCACTAAGCAACAAACACAACTGTTTCACAAGTATGGAGTCGTTATGAAAGAAGTGAGTCGCTCCAGATTTTAAAACAAACAAAGAAGTCTTTGATAAAAAAAAAAAAATAAAAAAAAACAGAAAAGAAAAAAGTTCTTGTTACGCAAACATTAGACGTTCAAACCTGAAACATTTATTTGAAGATAGATTTTATCTGCCTGTGTTTGTGCACATTCTCACACATCCACTCAGGATGTGAACATTTAATCTTATAAAAACCCAGCCCAACCCTAAAGCCAAAGCTGTGTTCACACCTCTGTTGGCTTTGCTTGAGGCTGACCGCGGCACATCAGAGATGAGGTAACACCTGTGAAGTTGGCGGGCAATGTCGACACAGCAGAGCTGTTTAAAAGCTAATTGGGTTTCTCAAGGCACCATATGCAGACTGAATTGATGAGCGTGATCTTTTATTCATCATTAAGCTTTTTATTCTCGACCCCGACTGTGATACGGAAACTGAGACAGCATGAAGTCCAGGATGGTGTGTTTTTTGATGATTATTCTTTGCATCAGTGACCAAGCAACTGTAAGTACAAAATTGTTAAGCACTGCTTTCTTTACTTGAACATTTTTCTGTAAAATGCTAAAATAAAATAATTCTTCTCTTTGTGAATTTTGAAGAGGTGCCATGGTAAACACAGTTCTAGCAGTGAGTCGGAAAGTGAAGAGGTAATTAATATTAATGAAAATAACTTTTTTTTTTTATCATTTTCAGTATCAGTATTGTCTAAATTTCTTTTCTGTATTTTTTGTTTGTTTGTTTTTGCTTCATTAGACTTCAGTGGACCTGTCTTTACTTATCTGCACTCTGTTCCCGACTCTGTGTTCACAAAAGACTATGACAACAACTACCGCCACAACGACAACAACAACAACAAAGGCAACCGTGGCTCCAGCCACCCCCCGAGGAGACAATCGATAAGCTGCAGCCTCTAAAATGAATCCAACACGAGGAATATTTAGCAAGATGGGAAGAATTTATTTACTTTGATTTGCAATAAGATCAATAAAATGGCGCTTCGTTTTGGAAAACCAGAATCGAAAAACATATGGAGACTGGTCCCACCAAAGAGCAGACTCTGACAACACACCAGTGTAACATCCACTGAGTAAATTCACACAGACAAGCCTGAATGCTGACTGCTTAAGAAAAGGGCTGAGCGTAAGCTGCTAAAAGCCAGACTCTGCCAAGTCTGTCGTATTGCGCTCCTGAATCACCCTCCTTTGATTCATTCTTCTGCACTGCTGATTCCAAAGACTTTGACTGAAATATCTTGTTTTTTTTCTGATCATTTACTTCATGTTTGATGTAATTTGATGTGCCTAAACACTGTATTATCAAAAATCCTGATTTTGAATGTACTTTTTTGCGATACTTTTTTTTAATCTTCATAATTTTTCTGAAGTCACATATATATATATATTTTTTTTCTAATTATGACTCTGTACTGACTGATCTTTTGTGTAAAGTGTTATGGTTCTAATAAAATCAAATAAAATGAACAAGAGATTTGCAAAGATCAAATTTAGTTACAGTTTTTATATGAGACTGCTACATATCTTGTGAAAGCTCTCTTAAATTTCTCAACGATCTCACTGATTACAACAAGTTTAAGAAGCTCCATAATAGCAGAGCATAACCTGCTCTGCTATTATGCTAAGGGAGCCACATCAACAGCAAATGGTGTTTTACAGAGATTTGCAGGAACACAAGCAGTTCCTGATCATACACACTCAGTCAATCACACAGTTTCCCCTTTCCAATCGTAGCTAAAACAAAAACACACTAGAAGATCATAGGAGGAATCTGACATGATTCACTTTCAACTTTTCATAATGTCCAGGACATCATGACTATTATATTTTGGCACTTGTGTTGCCAATTTATTTGTTTGTTTATGTAATTTAAATGAATATTTCACCGTTGACATGAACAAAAATTTTCAATGAAACGTATTGTGCAGCCCACCCCTTCTCTGAAAAGTCAATTCACTAAACCATAAGCAGCAAACACCAATCAGCTGTCCATATTAAACACAAAACAGGCAATGTGTTTATATAAAATTAATAATAAAAAAAGAGAAAATAAATATCTTTTTAATGACACAGCACTATACTGTTTCAATATACTTCAAATATAATGATAGACCATTTTATTTTATTTTTATAAAAAGTCAAAATTGATCCACTCTCTTTGGTTTCTTTGGACAGATTTATTCCATAAACATAAATAGAAATTTCAATTTATTTTGCTTTTTTAAGGGTGATGTGGTATAATCTAATGTGATTCTAATATTAAAATGGCATTAAATATACACATTTTTTGTGTTTAATGTACAGCGATACTTTAGCTTTTCATCATTTCTACTTCAAAGACAAGAATTTTAAACTTTTAATGCTTTTGAGTGTACTTGCAATCACTGAATTGGCTCATCCGCACTTTACAGGAATTCGAAAGTCCGTAGACCTCAGAACGAATTTAGAATTGGATTTGGATGAGTCAGCCATAATTCATCCTCCTTAAGCAACTTCAGAAAAGCTAACTATTGTCATGCTTTTTTTGCGCATGTCACACATATAACATACATAATTAAGGATAATTGCAGCAGTCAGACAGTGACATCAGCCACACCCACAGGTGTCCTGAGTATCAGGAAGCAACACTGTCTGAACTCTTCACTGACTGTTTATACATTTCTACAGACGTTACACCATCATAATTGAAAGAAAACTTGCAATTCAGTTCATTCAGGAGAATTTGTGTGGTTTCCAGCTCACTGCTTCATTCACAGGAAATAATTAGGTGGATTTTGAGCTTTTCTTTCTGTGCTGTGATTGGTCATTTCAGCTTCTGACAGACACATAAGTGTCTGCTCCTGTCCTTTCACTTTCAGTCAATTTATTTGGCTCCATGGTGACATTACTCAAACGCTTCCAGTGACTGAAAGGGAAGAACTGAGAGCAATAGTGGCCTCGCTTTGTTCGTAAAAATGTTCATCATATTTCTGCTTCCATGTTTGGCTATAATAGTAACGGCAACACCGGTAAGAAATAATAATGATAATAATAAAATGCCAGCTTATTATCAAAAGCTTAATTGAACATGCTACATCTGATTATTTTCTCTAACAGGTTAATCCAAGTACTCGTCCTCTGCAGCAGTCACAGAAGGAAGTCAATCATGGAAGTCAACCTGTAGATGCCACAATCAGAAAACCTGAGGGTCAGATGGAGCCACCTCTTCCTCACAGCGTGGACCGACCACAGCCTGGAAATTCCCAGCAGCCGGATCCACAGGCCAACAACCAACAACAGGCCAACAATCAACATTCATTACAGCATTACGGATTGTTCCCACAAGGGGGCAGCCCAATGATGTTCCCCCTTCCTGGAAATGTCGCTGGATTTCTACCGCCTAACCAGCTGACCCTTACTCAGCAGCCTCTGGTAAGAAATAAGAACGCTTACAATGCAATTTAGATTGAAGAAGGTTTCTGATTTTCCGCCTTGTAATTTTAAAACAGTAAATCCCAATGGTGTTTGTGTTCTTTCCATTTTTCTAACTAGATTTTTCCATCGTATGGATTCATGCCTGTATTCCCCTCACCCTATAGCAATCAGCTGGTAAGATATTATTACCAAACACACAAGTTGTGCCTTCAGCAATATCCCACACATAGTTTAAAGTATTGCATGTGCTCACCATAGATCGAAGTTCAGAAAAAAAATTCCCAGCACAACCTACTTTAACTTGAAAGATTCCCCCTGTGGGTGTCTTGAACAGTTTTCAACAGTTTAATGAAAGTTTTTTTTTTCCCCCCCTCTTTCAAGTCCTCTCAAAGGAAACCAGAGACAACCTCAAACTCTCTCACCGGAGACAGTGTTGTGCAAATACAGACATCTGTCTCTAAACATAATTACTGGTTGATTTACGATGCCGAGACAGCAACTAACATTTTAATGCTGCAAGTGCTGATTATTTAACCTCCTAATTCAGAGTAATGTAGTAATGTTCAGGTCTTTGTGCACTCAGTGCACAAGTCATGAGCACAAATTAAATATTGCATGCATTTTCTCTCCTGCAAAGTTCTCCCCATATGGATTCCCGAAGGTTTCTGAGTCTCCCCTCCCTCAAACTCCAATAAATCAGCTCACCAACAGTCCCGTGCTGCCAGCAGAAAATGCTGCAGGGGCAGCGGCACCTTCCGTAGCTGCAGCTCAACAGACACAACAACAGGTACCTTAATTTGACATGACTGATCCCATGGAGTAATAAATACTGACTTTATTGGAAGTTAAACGTGGAACTGCATGATCAAACTGTCAAACTCTCTTTCACAGAATCCCCCAGTCGTATACATGCTGCAGCAACCCATGGTAGATATGAATTGGTGTTTTTATACTTGGATGATGAAACAGTCTTTGTTGCTTCACAATTTTTGCCAGGTCATTTTTCATCTCACATGAGCTGTCATTGCTTTCTAGAATCCCTCACTTGGAGGTCTTAGCTCTGAGGAACTGGAGGTAAATCAGCCAAGATTTTTGTCTGACTCTCAACATGTGCAAACACTTTGTTTCAGTGAACTTGATGATCCCAAATCCTAAAATTGCTTCTCCTTCCATGTGTCTTATATTATCTATACATTATTCTCTGTTTCAGACAGCAGCAAAACTGAGCCAGCTGGGTATGTTTATGCCCCCCATGATTGCGAACCTTCCTGCTGGAGCAGCAGCAGTTCAGGCGCAGAGTCAGGTCGCCGGAATAACAAACCCAGACCAATGGGCTGCCGGACAAACTGCAGGGACCTCAGTTTCTGGAGCCCAACCATTACAGGGTCTACCTTGCTCTGGATCACAGCGGAAGGTTAAAAACCCGCCTGCAGGTCTGAAGAGAGCGGTGCCTGAAACTCCCACAGTCTGATCATCGGATCAACCCAAACTCAGGCCCACACAGAGAAACCTGGCTTAAAACTGCAGCAGCTACTAAAACTTACTTATGACGTTTTAAAATATCAACTGCAAAATAAAGGGCTAGCAATTTATCACTAGGGTGTCTTTCGAATATGCCTAACCATTGTTGGTATTTTTTGCCTTAAGTTCGGTGTTTTTATATGTAATTTCAAATAAAGAAGACAATCAGAGACTGAATCTCTTTCAATGCTGTCGTGTGTGCTACTATTTAGTCAATATGTTTTCATTTAGTTTCAGCATTACATCATTATGATAGAATTTGATTGGGTGAACATCGAGGAATACACACCTTCTCAGTTGTTTAATGGTTTACACATTAAATAATGTGCAAACCGTGTATTTTTTTCCTTTAATGTTCCAGTTGTGCGCTACTTGCGTTTGTGCTTCATTTAAAATCTCAGTTGAAGCGATTAAAGATTTTGGCTGAAAGGAGACAAAATTATACATTTGTAAGGTATTGTAAATTTAAGTGATCAAACTAAATACTTCTTGAAACTGGCAGAGCAAATTGCTTCTTGGCTAATGAAGATTGATGTCTCATTTTTGTTAACCCAGTTTCATCTTTTGTCTCTTTTTGTGAGCTGAATGTATCATTACACACCTATTTGTTAGTGGATAATAGGGCATTTACCCTCAGTACACTGTAAAATGTAATGGTATATCTTACTCGAAAAGAAAAGTGACCTTAACTCATTCCAGCTTAATTTGTTGACTATACTAACTTAAACTTAGCAAAGACAACTTTCTACTGAGGCAAGTAATTAAACTCATCAGCAGCAAGTAACCCGAACTTGGAGTTATGAGTGAGCAAGACGTATCTGCATAACCAGCAGAAAACTCGGCATCATTCGGCAGCTCTCGTTGAACGCACATGCGCAGTTGGCCACTGATGAGTGACGACGTGTTTGACAGAAGCACCAAACTGTCAACAATATGGCGGTTGCTGCAGCTAAGTTTTGTCACGGTAAGTTCCACTGGTTTTTAGCAAACTTATATTCATTATCTCGGCCGTATAATTCATCCGTAAGTCCAGGTTTTGAGGTTAACTTTATGTGTAATGATTTAGCGATGCCTGGGACTAACGTTAATCGAAAATATCATGTTTATTTAGTAGCAACAAGATGGAGCGGCAGAGAAAACAGCTGTCCGGGATGCAAAACAAAAAAAGGAAAAGGGATAACGATGTTGGCGGGATAAAAAAAAAAAAAAACACAACCAAGGCTTTTTTCTTTCTTTCTTGTCAAGTTCACTACAAGTGGTAGTCTTAATATTAAAAAAAAAAGGAAGTGCGTCTTTTATGGGCGCGTGCCAAACCGAGATAGCGAAATATAAGTGAATCAGCGTTGAAATATCTCGTCTCTTGTTAACTTACAGAATTAGTTTCATTGTCCTGCTAGTGAAAAGTAGTCATGAGAGGTCCAATATCTCTATATGTTAAATATTAATTTTTCATACTTTTCTTTCAGATTCTGGGAGAGTTCTGTCGCTTGTCGAGCAAAAACTTGGATTCAAAAATTTTCACAGAACTTGATAAATACAGCTCTCGCTTATTTGAGATTTTCAAGAGCAAGGAGGGAAGTGTTGGCCAGAAACTTCACACTTATCTGCAATAAGTCAGACCCGAGGTGAGTTTCTCAGATACAAAGTCATTATTTTATTATCATGTTGGGAACAAAATACACAACCCCACTGTGCATGCAGAGCTGTTAATTGATTATTCTTTACCACAGGAGTGATGTGTGTTTGATATGATTTTTCGGAGTACAGATATTACTGCGAAGTTTTTATGTCCCACTTAATTCTGCTCCTTCTGTGACTTTGATAGCTTTAGTTTTAGTTACTGTTCTTTCACTCAGCCTGAATCAGTGCTACTGTACTTCTTACATGATGCACTGATGAAATGTCCCCAATCAGAACACTTTTAGTGGTTCTCTGCTGTCTTTCCAAAGGTTTCAGTTGCAGTTCTCTAGTGTCACACCATGTGAAACCCAAATGTCATCAAGAACTAAAAAGTAAAATGAATTTCACTTAGCTGATGAAGTGCAACATGTGAAAATGTTATGAACTTTCCCTTCCAACATCATCAACACTTATTTATCACTGACACTCTTGGGAAATGCGCTCGCTGTACTGTCATAGAAGTCTGATGAGTGGACTGCCATAGGTGGGACAGCTGTAAAGTGTTACGTTGATATGTAATTGTGGTGTTGCTTCTATTGTTGTTAGGACTGCGAAGACCCAGGCATGTCTCATGCCTCCATTGGGATCCTGACCATCATTCCTGAGGACAGGCAGGCCTCCCCTGACTCCCTGCACCTTGAATCTTCACGTACTGCCATCATTTTGGAAGGAAGTTGTGTCATGAATGACCTCGGAAATCTTCCACATGCCATGTGCTTGCTCTTTGGACTTATTTATGCTCTGAATTTGGAGTACACTCAACAAGTACACCTTTGACTTCATCCAAAGGGTGCTTCTCTCACTTGGACATAAATCCCTAAAACCAAAAATACAATCACTCAGAAATCTTCTGATGAAATGAGTGAATGTGATGTGACATTACAGATCAACGTTGGTACCTTTACCCTTATTGGGAAAGTGATTTTTATTTCTTGTTTGATTATTTTTGTTGGAGGGAGCCTCATTGCACTTGAAGACTACTAAATGGTTTTATGTTAATGAGGAGAAACATTACTTCACTTCACTATTCACTTTATCGATGTTATAATAAATGTTAGGCTCTATTATTGAGAATTGAGTTTTTGTTTCACACCAGTCAACAAAGACATTTAAGCAAGGAGTCTCAAAGTTTTAAAGACTGAGGGCCTTTTGGAGGATTTAATATTAGACTGAAGACTGCCCTAGAAAAAAAGTTGTCATTTTTTTTGTCTAAAAAAGTATATGGAAAACTTTGTTTCCAGGTTAATGTGTAACCACACTTGCGAACCCTGTATTTAAGGTAAACTTGTTTAATTATTAAACATTTTTTTTCCATTCAAACTGTTGTCTGTTGGCTCTTTGTTTCAATAACTTAACACTCTAGGTTCATCTTACTTGAAAATATCAAGGCAATCGGTTTCCTGATATTTTGCAAGTAATCTGAACGCTTAAATGTGTAAGCATAACTTATTTTTATGAGTTGACATAACTCACAAATTGAAGTAGTCATAATTGACATTCTATAGTCAACCTTACTAATGATTTTGAGTTAACAGCACTCAGGTTTACTGCCATTATCTGAGTGGTCTAAACATGGTTATTTATAGCTATAATACCTTAAAATGAATTAGCTACTTTATTTGGAGATTTTGAGGCAATCGGTTTCCTAACTTTTTTTAAGTAAAGTGAACTTTTTACATTTTACAGTGTAGGCCTCACCTCAAGTCTTCCTTTAGTTCCAGTCCTGGTTGGCGGTTAAACCTGTGTGGAATTTCATAATCTTCCTGCATGTCTATTAGTTTGTCCCAGATATTGTGGTCTCCCCCACAGTGTGAAACCAAACAAATTAGTTTATTTTGCAACTAAAAATTTACCGTAGGAGTGAATTTCAATGTGTGTGTTGGTTTGTTTTGAAAAATAACCCAACACGACTGAGCAATGGACCTGTCTGGGATTTCTATAACCTGTTGCCCATTTACCGTCAGTATAATCCTCAGCTCTGAATAATCCGAAACAGATAAAGTGGACAGATGAATGAGACGTGCATAGATGGGTATGCACATCATAAATGCATATCTTATGCACCCTTTATTGAGTGACAGATGTATATTGTGGTTGCGTAGACTTGAGCCTGATAGAAAACACGTTTTCCTTAATAAACCAAGTGTTAAAGGTCGTAGGGTCTAATCCTGGTCTAAGCTCTTGGTGCCAGGATTTTGCTTGTTCTCTCTGGGTCATTTGGGTTTTTATAACGTTTAAAGACTCAACAATTTATTTACAATGATTTTCTTTGCAGTCATTCTATCATTGTCAACAATTTCCATTAGTTTTTGACCAAAACTACAGTGATATTTAAAAATAATAAAATGCTTACATATTAGAATCATATTTTCACACTTGGGGCTTGAGTTTACTGGGTTCTTGCACTTCTGTACCTCATAAATTACTCTGCTGAAGGATCATATGTCATAAATGTCTGCTTCAAGCCAAAAATGTGTTAAAGGGGTTTCTCCCAGAGACAGAGCTGTCAGTGATTTGATCATAAAATTAAAACTCTTTGGCTTATGACCAATGCCTGTCAAAAGTTTGAAAGGTCTTTGTTTTGTCAGCAAATAAATAGGAGCAGATCTCCCTCTGCTCATCACACATCCTTCTTCAAGAATACTTCTGTACTCACAAGTGGACGAACAGGAAAGGTAAATCTCTTAAATTGAAATAGAATTACTGAAGGATTTGTTGCATGATGTCTATATTTTGTTCTTTTAAAAGATCTGTACTGAATATACTAGCATGGAATAATCCAGAAATAATTGTTTCCACAGCTTAATTCAAAATGAAGCTCATTCTGCTTGCAGCCTGCATCATTGGGATGGCTTTCAGTGCTCCTGTAAGGGAAACTCACATTTGTTCCTCAAATTTTTTTTTGCATTTTTGATATTAAAACTTTTGCAGCACAAGCAACTAAAAATCCAACTACACAAAGCAGTATCTTGTCTTACGGGAATGATTTCTGATAATTTTCTAGCTAATGTCTAAATGAATTTTTTTTTTTTTTTTTTTTAGCATTTCAGCTCAACTATTTTTGATTTGCTTGTTATACACAAGAAATGTATAATTTACTTTCTAAATTTTCTATATTTCACATAAAGCCTTTTGTAACTGCTAAATGTGTACAAGCCTGTATAAATGTGTGTATGAATTTCCCACAAAACAGCCTCAGATGTACATGGAGTTTGACCTCCACCATGCCCCTCCTCAGGTAAAAACAATAACAAAAATGTTGTGCAGCAACTGCAGTATAGTTTTTCCTCCCGTTCTAAATGGCCCAGTGGTGTGAAGGTTAATATTGTGGATCTATTCTTCACAGGCGGCAGCAGCAATCCCTGCTGGAGCCCCAGTGGGGTCCCTGGAAGTTGTAAGAACAACATGTTTTCATTTCATCCTTTCAAAACACATTGATACCCGGTGATTACTCTTTTATGTGATAATTGTGGCTTTTTCCAATTTCAGCTGCTCCCAGTTAACAACCAGAGGCAATATGTTGGAGGACCAGTAAGTGACATTTTAAAGCTGGATATTAACAGAGCCACAGTTGTACTTTGTAGTTAAAATTGTGGAGGAAAAGAAATCTAAGTAAAAGTTTGGCTGTAGTTGCATTGCTGTGGCTTAACTGCACATATTGATCCCTACATGAATTTTCTCTGGAAGGTCCAAGGATTCATCAAGCAGGAGATCCACAGGGCAGATGGCAAAGACGATGAGATTGTAAGTGCATTTAACATCTTCCTGACTGAAAGTTTTTGCGGAATGTTTGTCGTCGTTCTCATCTAATTTCATCTCTGTCTGTTTCAGTACTACCCCTTTGGGTTTGACCAGCCAGCTGCAGCTGCCCCTGCTGCCCCTGCTGCCCCGGCTGCTCCTGCTGCCCCTGCTGCCCCGGCTGCTCCTGCTGCCCCTGCTGCCCCTGCTGCTCCTGTAGCACCAGTTGCTCCTGTTGTTATAGCCGCTGTACCCGTAAGAGCTATTTCAGTATTCTATTTTGACATTACATTCGAATGGTTTCATATGTCTTGATAACAGCAGCAGAAGGCATATTTAAAGAGATGGAGAGGTCTGTGAGTTCATTCAATTAAATTATTCTTGCTTGGAAAAAAAGAGCCCATTTTTTGCTGAGCTTTCCAGAAGCATTGGCTCATCCTCCCTACTGATTGGCTCACGACAAGCCTCTGTGATTTCAGGTTGCCAAACCCAGTGATGATGATGAGGAAGATGACTAAAAAGGTCTGAGTCAGCAGCAGTTGTGCTCATGTGTGCAGAAAGAGGTACGATACACACAGGCACACGCAACTTCAGAAAGGAAAAGAGAGTTTATACAATGAACTCTTAATGAAACGTTTGTGTCATAAGTTTTATTTTCACAGCTGACTTAGTTTGTTTCTTTTTTCTTTTAAGATGAGGAAACCAGGAACCAGCTCAGAGGAATAGAAACCAGACAACGATGCTGCTCTTTAAAGCCTCTAACAAATTTGGTGCTACTCATTATGGACGTCATTCCAGTCCAGATGGTGCTTTGTTTTCTTCCACAACAAAATTAAAAAAAATATATAGTGTGACGAAATGCAAATTAGTGGTTTACTGTGAAATATGATTGTCCTATTTTCTAATATTCCTCTTTGGGATCTTTCTATTGGGAAGCTCAGATAATAAATGAAATGAAAGCATTAATCAGTATCCTTGTGTTGTTTTGTCTTCTACAAATAACTACATGTGGGAAAATAAGTAAGTTCTTACTTTCACTTAAAAAGGTTTTTGTATGTAACAACCTTGATTTTTTTTTTTTTTTTAAAGAATTGGCCCGACAGATTGTTTTATATAGTTTGAATAAAACAGAATTTTTGTTTGATGAGATTCATTTTTAGCAAGTCTCTGTGTTCAGATCACATTGTAGATATAAAATTGTATCTGGTCACTATTTACTACATTACATAATATCTTTAAGGAATTTAGAGAACATGGGTGACATAGAGACATATTTTACATGTTTTGACTAAACCGGTCTTCTACTCTCGTGGTAAACAGCTTGCCTCTCATAAAACCTTTCACTGTAACCTTCTTCCATAGCTGTATCTCATAAATGACACTGCTGATTGATAAAATGTCATAAAAGTGCATTTCAGGTTAATAAGGAGTAGGAATGTTAGCTAGAAGAAGCTCTGCAGCAAATCAAATTATAGCTCCAGAATCAATATTCTAGAGCATTAATAGTGCCATTTAGTAATATAGGGCACTAGTTATATGTATGGTGCTTAAACTATTTATCCCTTGGATTTTTTACCCCAATCAGGATCAACAAAATATGTCTTTTTTGACAGACAAAAAAAATAAAACAAAAGAAATGCAAAGAAATCTCTTTAATGTCAAAGTATAAACAGACTTCTACGAAAATATGACAAATAAAACTTGCACAGTAAGCTTTATTTCATTTGCATCTTGCCTCTTTCTAGAAACCAAATACACAGAACATATAAAACAACACACTAATACAAATTTATGCAACCCTATTTAAAGTTTATGTATAAACTAAAGTGCCTGTCAGGCGCAGCTGGAACACGTATCAATCACAATTTGCCATATAAATTGCAGAGGTTTTATCTCGATTCTGATTTCTTCATTATTAAGTCCATACCTCATGAGCAACAACTCTGCAACATCTTACTTATAGTAAGTCCAAATCACATGAAAATACATTGATTTCTATAAAACTATGAAATCCAACACTCACTACGGCTGAATGTAGGTTGAGGTGAGTGAAGGTGCTGAGCCACCGACTGTGTAATCAAACTGACTCTACTATTACTCAGATAGTGGATTGGGCCACTGGTCATTTAGTTAAGCTGTGGGCCAGACACCTGATCTGTACTCCCTCATTGGGTGACTTCACTCCCCTCGACTGTAATTAACTGTTTGGCGAAGGGACACCCTATAAAAGTCCAACCTGCTCCTTCTGAGCTGCAGCACAATCATTTAGCATCACCTCTTCCTCTGAGTTCAACATTTCATCTTCTCTCTCTGGTTTGTTTTTATTGCAGTGGGTGAGTACTTGTATACCAGGCTAACAGAAACCAACCATCCTGTGTGACTTTCATAGATTTTACAACGGTGAATGTTGTGTTTTCAGGGCAAAAATGAAAGCAGTCTTCCTGTGTCTATGTTTGGCTGGCACTGCCTGTGCTGTGCCCGTAAGTCTTAGATTTTTATTTTAAACAGCACAAACTTTAGAACTATCACACAAAATGTCCTGCTGTCATTTCTCTAAGTGTTTCTGTTTCTGCATGTAGTTTCAATACTTGCCGCACTACACAGGCTCCAGACCCCGGGCTCCAGCAACACAGGTAAACATGCATACTGTGTGCTGAGTTTGTTAAACTCTTCCTCCTTAGTTTTGTCTTACATGCTTGATGGAATTTTTAGAAAATAAATATCGAAGTTTAATTTTTACCAATAAGAGTTTTTTTCCCAACTTTCATGCAGATTAAACCACCTTTCGCCGGTGGATTCCCACAACCTGGAGGCCCAGGAGTTTATAGTGTGGAGTTTGTAGGTCCCAATTTTTTAACGTTATGTTTCCATTTAACTGCAAAAATCAAATTGTTAAATTTTTACTGACAGCATGTATGTGTATTTTGTGTGTTTTACCAAGCTTCCATACATGTTTGGTGCTGGTGCAGCTGGAACAAATCAAGGACAAGTAAGAGTTTTCCCACATGCATGTAGATGTGCTATTCAACTGCTTTTACTTTTTTTTTTAAAAACTTTTTTTTTAATTTTATTTCAACAGACCTTCCCTCAGTACGGTTTCATCAAGTACTCCATCCCACAGCCTCCTGGCAGACAGAGCGTTGAAGTTGTATGTGCTGATTTGTTACTTTTTATATTATGTGTGGCATGCAGTGCGACTATTAACATTTTTGTGGTTTTGTGGTTTTATGTTTGCAGTTCTACCCTTATGACTTCGCTAAGAACCAGGTAAATATTTTGATCAACTTAATGAATCCCTACAGACCTAATAATATGTGCAGTGCACGATTATAAAAGCAGGTTTATTTTTGTTTCAGATAATTCAGAACTCTGCTCCTATGCCAAATGGGCCCAGTCTGGGAAATGTAATAGAGTTTTTTATTATTTGATTTTTCCTGTTAGTCTCAAAATACATCATAAACATAATTTTTATGTACTTTTTTTCAGTTACCCCCATTTAGATTTCCTCCTCAAGGATTTCCCCAGCAACCAATGAATGTGAGAACAGCGTATTAGTAATATGCATTCTATAATGTCTCTCCACATTTTGCTTCACACGTATCTGTTTGTTTTTTCTTAGATGCCAGCTTTTGATGTCAATGCACAGCCATCACAGGATCCATTGCAGCAACTACAGCAGGACAAACCTGTGCAAACAAGCCAGGTGACCGAACTATACATCGCTTAACTAATTAACTTTGCACCGTTCATAAATGTTCACAAAAAATGTAACAAATATTCAGAAAAAATAATCGGATGCTATTTTTCTGTGTTTTCAGGCTCCTGATAAAGTGTGAAGGAGTGAATGACGTCAAACACTGATATTTGGTTATAAAACTGAAGAATCATCTTGAAGTAACATTTTAGAAAATTAGCAAACTATGTTGATAACCTCTCTAGATACCTGAGAAGACTTTAAATTAATTTTTTAATAACTATAGCTGTTTTAGAATTACTGACTGTGATACGATGTTACACCCAGGATACTGCATTTTCACAGTGTCCATGTTCTTAACTTTTCTTTTCTCACTGTTGTTTTCTTTTTAAAAATAAAAAAAAGTTTTAAGCAAATCCCTGTGAATACTACTCTGTGAAATATCTCTTGCCAAAAATGATTCTTCACAAAAAGGTTTATTGGAATCTATTGAATAATTTATGATGTGGAAACAAAGGAAATTTATCAAGTCAAAATATCGACATGCTCTCAAAAGACTAAAACTATTCTAAACATGGTATACACAACACACACACCCCCCCCCACACACACACACAAAAAAAAAAAAAAAACATATGTGACAGCTTGTGTGCTGCAGGATATCACACTTAATATAAACAGCTTCTGTGGTTCAGCAGATTTCCCCACAGTGAAATTTTACTGTTATAAAAACAGAACACCACCCAGGGAAAAATCCATCAAATAACTGGCCCCCTGGGGACGAAAGCCTGTTGCAACATGGCTTTAAAGCTTACCTCTTAAAACGCACCAACAAAAGAGACAGGCGCCATCCACTCACGCTACTCAGTCTCTTCTTTACATGTTTTCTTTCCTGGAACGTCATAAACTTCTGTCGGCAGGGAGAGCGGAAGTGTTAAAAGCACATTTGAAACACTTTATTATTTACTCAAAGTGGTTCCTCTTCTGTTTAGGGATTTGTTATTGAAACATTAAGTGACATTATTGAATTAAACAATAAAAAAGAAAAGCAGAGTGGAAAAATTGGTAATCCAACCCCTTACTCCAGATCTCTCCCTTACACATCCAACACAATCAAACAGGCAGCATATTCCTGTAAACATATATATTTACATTATTTCAACTGTGACACTGAGAAACATTGTTCCAAATTATCGATATAAAGAACAAAAAAATGGAAAAAATATTAGCTTCAGAACCGTTTTACACATGAGGTTATCAAATAAAATTTCATTATGATAATTTGATGTCCCATTTACCATCCTAAATGACAAATCTCTTTCTGAAAACATGGATCAAAAAAGACACATAATGATAATTACATACTATTGCCCCTCTGTGGAGCAAAGCAGAGTTTAATTAGGATGGTGAATTACAAGCGTTCCTGTTTGAACAGACAATAACGTCTTCTTCACCTCATTAAACTCACAAAATAATCTCAGTGTGGAGTCACAGGACCAGAAGGGTTTTGAAGAACTTATGAAGTGATTGTTATCTATCAGAGGAACTCATTATCTCAGCAGATTTCAGTCAAGACTGTCTGGGATGAAGTTTGACAGGTTGCACAGTAAATCTTATAGTATCTGATCTGAAACTAAAAAGAAAAGAAAGAAAATATGAAGACTTCAAAGCCCCCCCCAAAAAATCAGTTTTTCTAAACCACAAAGGTTTCTTTAACTACCGGGAAAAGCAAACTCCTCAGATGTTGACTATTTCTGCTAAACAAGTGTTTTCATTTAAAACCTGGAAATAAACCTGGATTATCATTGAATGTCACTTCAAGAGACCAGCCCTTTGACCAGAGGATTATAAATATGTTAACCTCCACTAAATGCAAGAACCAATAGTTTAATGCTTTGCTCACTACTTTGGGATTTGTTTCTAAGAATATTTTTTTCCTTTCACTACCAAGGCTGGCACCCGTTTTAATTAAGGTTTGGGCATAAACAGACATGTCTCACGATTTTTAAGGGCTTGTAAACAGTTAACCTGATTACACACCACTTTCCACAGTTCAGACAGATTTCTTTTTAAATATTGTTCAAGTGCAGCAATTGGTGTGACATAAAGTTGGCGGCATTTTATTATAGCCCTACTGCCTGTGAAAATGTGGGAAAATGTGTTCTGATTCTGTCTTGTGGATATTTTGATTATTTTGATTAGAACGTCCCAACACAAAAATCTTAAAAATCTTAAATTAAAGATGCTCTAGATTTTTTTGTACTGAGGAAATCATCTATTCATAAAGTTGTACTCTATTACACAGCCATCTGGATGAAGAACTATTTCATTTAAATATTAAATATTCACAGTGCATCCAGAAAGTATTCAAAATGCTACGTTTTTTGCACATTTTATTATTCCAAATTGCATCAAATTAAGCTCTTTCTTTACAAAAATATCACATTATGACAACGTGTGAAAAAGTCCTTTGAATTTTTATACAAGGCTATTAATGATAGAAAACCAAGCGATCCCACACTTTCGCAATGCAACTTTTTAAATTCACCTTTGGCAGCAATTACAGTCTTGTCTTTTTGAATATGATGCCACAAGCTTATCTCACCTCTCCTTAGGGAGTTTCACCCATGCAGTTCTTCTCAAGCTCCATCAAGGTGGATGGGTGACATCTGTGCAGCAATAAAAGAAAACTCTCATCAAATCCAACAATTGTTATGAGGACATTCCTTTTCCATAGATAGTTTGATGAAAGCATAAAAGGACACAAGCTTGGCTTGAAGACAGAAAGTCCCCAGTTGTGCATTAGATTTCTACATCTGAATTCAGCCTAACCTAGTTAATTACAGTCAGATTGGCGTTTTGATTTTATTCTTAGACTGTGCAGAATTAGTATCCATTCCAGTTCTACAGTTAAAAATGTCAGAACTACATTCTGTTTGACTAAAACTTATCTTTTAGATCTTACTCTGAAACATCCGTCAAGTAGATGTTGACGTGTATCATTTTACATGCTTTTAGTTATCTTTTGAATAGATATTTTTTTTACCTTTAATTATTTCTCCTGTTGTAGTTTATTTTATGAATGGCTCATTGCAAGTTTAAAACCGATTTTAAACATTTTATTCATTTCATCTCATTCACCTTGTTTTGTTTACTTTCACATTTTGAGTTCTGTTGAGTAATGTTGAGTAATGTTCTCTGTAAAGAACATTATGTTTTCTCAGTGCTTTAGAGAAACATTATAAAGAGAGTTGACTTCAATTTATATTTCTCAGTCAGTCTGTAATGCCCCAGTTTTCTATATGGCGTCCTCCTCTCTCTATTTTCTCCATATTTGGTCTTAGGGCAATAAAGAAGAGCATGTTTCCTAAGCTCAGCATGTAATTAACAATAATAAGGGCCCCAGCCCCACATACCATTTTTTTTGGTTTTGACATGTAAGAATCTTCAATCACATAGCTGTGCATGTTTTAGTGGATGTGATTGGCTATTAGAGGATATAAAGGGCATCCATGGGAGGCATAAAGTAGACTTCATTCCCTCTCTGAGGAGGCACGTGTTAACGATTTTGCAGTTCCAAGGGAAAAAAAAGGTGAGTTGAATTTTTACCACAGAGCTCATCGTTGACGTACTCTTGCAGTTCTGAATCTATCAAGCTACTTCTTAAACAAATGTGATGATTCCATTGTTTTAATCTAAAGTAAATGAATCAGGAAATGTTCTGTATTCTTTTCTACATTTTTCTTTAACAGCCATCACAATGAAGCAGGTTTTAATCTTGCTGTGCCTTCTGGTCTCCACCTTTGCTGCCCCTGTAAGTCTCACCACTCTCACTGTTTAATATATACTTATTTAACCCTTAAAGACTGTTTGTATTTTCAGACTAATTAATGTTTGTTCTCATTCCTGCATCAAACTGTAGGCACCAGGCAGTGAGAGTAGTGAGGTAAGAGGATTCCTCTCCTCCTTTTCGGTTCCGATTTGGATCCGACTGCTTTGGATTGTCATCAGCTAAACAGCATGATGGATGTCTGAGAGGGAAGAATAATTGGCTTTGTTGTAGCTCATGTCTGGAGATGTCTGGCATTGTTCTATTTTTTCAGCAGGCTGCAGCACACGCTAATGAGGCCCTGAGGTTGATGGAGATGTATAGGCTATACCAGCAGCAGGTGGGGGAAGAAGGGAGACTTATTGACATCCTATTCAAATAAATATCAGTGGTTTGCCAGTTTGTTTAGAAAATGTGGCATTAAGCATCAACTTCAAGTGTGAATCTGTTTTCTTTTTTTTTTTTTTTTTTTCAGGGACTTGCAAATCCCTTCCTTCCAGCTGCTGATGCTCCTGTAAGTTTAATCAGATGAAAACTTTGCATGAACTAACAGATAATAAGCTGATGATTAATAAACAATTTATTTATTTTTTTTTGGAAAGGCTAATTTAGCTGTTGCGCCTGCGGTAAGTACGACGACAGCATTCTTTCATTTATATGCCAAGACTTTCCATTTGAAGAGAGAAAACAACATCTCTTTCAGGTGGTTTCTATGCAAGCCCAGCTGGCTCTCGCCCCTGCAGAGGACGACTCAGACGAGGAAACCGAGGTGCGGTTCCAGACTAAGCTTTAAGCCAAATGTTTTGTGTTCTCAAGCAAGTTTCAACAGTCACTGTGTTCAACATTTTGCTGACTTTACTTTCACGTGTTTGTCAATTGACAGTTTGTACTTTCATTGCAGACAAATCATAGGTGTGGCTTACAATGTGTTTTTCTCCACTTAGCCACAAAGTGGGAGAGTGAGCCAATATAAACATCCTACAACTTAAATAGCTAAGCAATTCATTAATTTCATATACAACCAAGTCTAAAAACATCTCGGAGTAAATACATTTTTGTGTGACTTAATGTGTGCAAATCTCATTTATAATAATTTTAACGTCTAATGCACATCTCAACATTTTTGAACATTCCCTTTTGCATTAATTTTTCTTTGGTCATTAAGTATTCCCCATATTTACAAAATATTGTGAGGCCTTCACACTGTTTTTTTGTTGTTGTTGTTGTTGTTTGTTTATTTTTTTTCCGTAAGGATGGGAACCCCGCTCCTAGAGTTGCAGTCCCCGGTGCTCCTGCTGCTCCTCTGAACTCTGACGAAGAGGAGGAAGCTGAGGAGACAGAGGTAGCTGAGGTTGAGCCAACTGTGGTGGATACGGTACCTGCAGACCCCACAGCAGCCCCGGCAGCAGACCCCGCCGCAGCTGCTGAGCCTGAAGTGGTTGACATCCCTCCAGATGTTGCACCAGTTGATGGTGTTGTTGTTGCCGTGCCCCCTGTTGACATTGTTCCTGTGGACACAGCTGCTGAGGTGCCTGTCGATGTGGCCGGCCCTGTCGCTACTGATGTTGATGGTGTTGATGTTGCTGCAGCCACAGTGGCTGCCGAGGTTCTTGCAACGCTGTAATTATCCACCTCTCCCTTCTTTGTGAAGGTGTATTGTGTGTTTACAGAAAATTGGAGCTTGAAACACCCCTAGCTTACTTAGTTGTAGGCTTTTTGAATGAACATTGGAAGAAGCCGTGACATAAGAACAAGTAAAGATGTTGCTTGTCCACATCTAGGCCAAAATCTCGACGTGGATTTATCCTCTTTTTACATTATTTCCTCATAAATGTTTTAATTGGTTTGCAATTTTTCAGCTGTGTCCACTGAGTGAGTGACAAAAGGTCAGAAATTTTTTATTTTTATTTTTTTATTTTAATGTTACAAATTAAAACAAATATTCTTGCTGAACACATGTTGCCATGTAAACTTTTTATCTGAGTCATAATGCTATCTTTTCAGACTGAGTACAACTGAGTCTGGCCATTTTGATTTGGAGTAAAAACAAATCCCATGTGGGGCTCCTTAATGTTTAATTTTAGGTGATTTTTGTTCATGGGAGGAAAAATCTGTACACTCCTCCACCTTTTACAAGACAAATCCTAATAAAACGTAATATTTCTGTGTCACCGCATGACTATGGTTAATTGATTTCTTTATTTCTATTTCAAAAACTTTTATATACAGTATGTTTATTATACAGAGCACTATCTTTCAAGCATATCTATTTTTTGTTATTTTCATGGTGAGGGCAATAAAAACGATTTAAAATACTGACATTTTAGGCTAAATAATAATGGCAGAGACTGCTAACTTGACAACTGTTAAACTGATACTGATGCCATTGATGTAGAAGATCAAATAGATCATTACTAAAGCTGGTTAGTCATGAAGTGCCTTCGTAAGGCAAATTTTTGTAAGTCCCATGAGGAGAAAAAAAGCGGCATAAAAAGTTACACAAGCAGCAAACATGACCACCATCTGGAGAGGATTGGAGGCACAAGACTGTGAAATTTACAAGGCATGAAAAGCAGTTAGACTTTGTGCTTCGATGCACTTCAGTGACCAGAAATGCCGAGCCTCTGCTGATACAATAAAAAACTCTTCATTACTCATTCTACATGGGATAAAGGATGTTCCAAATGAGATTCCTGCTTACCAACATATCTACAAACTACATGGGCGATGCAGTTTGGAGAGACAGGCTCTCTGGCACTCTCTTCCCCTTTATGGTTTTTGGTCAAAAGTATGTAAAAACTTGTTAAAATGGACAAGTACAAGTACACAGTCAAGGGTGTTCCTTACTTTTCCTTTTTGGGGACATCACAAAAGTAGATTTGGGAATAAATAGATGTCACACCCTTCTTGTGCTGCCCAAAAAAAATGCTGAAGAACTGGAAAAAAATATTAAAATAAATATTTTGTTGTTTTTTTTTTTTTAGACTTTTGTCAGATGTCGCTATGGAGAGAATATCTGATTTTAGGATAAACCAGCAGAAGAAATTTACATTGGTGTGGTCTCCAATAACAAGGAAGCCATCACAGGATCAAGTCCCTGCCTGTCAATCTTTGTCACGTGTTTGTCTGCTTTCTCTCATGACCCACTTTCCTTTCTGACTACTGTCAAAGAGAAGGCCATGAGAGCTACACAATTTTTCTAAAAAAAAAAAAACTCAACAAAAACAAAAAAAAGATGAAATATTTTGAAATTACTCTGTGTGAAAGTACTATGGAAATAAATTTGACCTCTTTCATCTATGATAATTTGCAACCCTAAAATCTCGATCTGTGTTAAACTGTAAGAGAAATAAAGTTCAAATAAGCGCTTCAGTTTTCTGATTTAGATACAAGACTTACTGAGAATAAGCTGCAAGAATCAGACTTGCCAACAGGGTGAGCCACTCTACCACAGGAAGGCCACCATGTACTCCCAGCTTTCTGCACTGCCAGAGGTCAGTTTCAACTTTACTCCACCATTCTTATGCATTTAACGGGGGCAGATCTATCTGATCTGAAATCTGTTCTGCTGGTGCTGGTCTAATAGGATCAGGACAGGATATGTCTGAGATTGCTGACCAAGCAGCAGGGGTGTGTGTGTGTGTGTGTGTGTGTATCTGTGTGTGAGTTCACTGCAAGACTAAATCCTTTGCTATTTCACAAATGGCAGGAAGATTACTGATATTTGCAAATTATAAAAATGAGAACTTGACTGACACAGAAATGGCTTAGGCATCATCCAATCATCTAAATTCATTTTCTCAAAGCTCGACTGACAAGTGAACAGACTAAGATGGTGCCTTTCCTTTTCTCAGCTAACTCTAATCCCCAAATCCTTGTGAGGGTCACTCAGACTCATTGACACTCATTCAGACTTTCAAACTCAGAGGTATCAGTTTTTATCTATGTCTTGACACTAGTAATAGTGTTATTACATGACTAATCTTTTTTTTTAGAGTTAAAAGGAAGTTACAAAAGGATTAAGAGAAATGGACTTAATAAATTAAGGACTGGGAAAGGTAAGGTCAGCTATATTTGACTACATGCCAAATTATTGCGGGCTACATTATAAATGAAACATTTTAGTACCATGAATCTACACTGCGCTAGCACAAAATTAACGATTTGTCTTTTCTGTTTTGTTTATCGTTATTTTTTGTGGCCAAACACAAAATTGAGTCTGAAATATTGAAGATAGTCAGGCATGACCAGAATCACGACCAATTTATCATCATAACCATTGGAAAAGAGTAAAATGATACAGACAAAACAATAAACATGCAAATCCTCTGTTCTGTTTGGGGTATTATTTATGAGTACAGATGTAATCTTGTAATTTGAAGTTCTCTGCCGCATAAGTTTGTGCTGTTTTGTGCTACCTAATAAAATGTGTTATTAAAAATCCAACAGCAAAACAAAATACAGAGAAGCGTTTGACTGATAAGTCTCCGTGGTTTAAATTACTTTCAGAGAAATCTGAAAACCTGTCAGTCAATGCTTCCAGGATAGGAGAATGCTTTATTTTGATAACCTGATTTCTAAACTCATGAATTCATAATTACAGGGTTATGGAAAAAAAAAAGATCAATATGGTGTAATTGTATCATTTTTCTTCATACTCCTGCTTGGTGTTCCCATTGCTTGTTTGTATTTCACATACTGCTCCTTTGAAGTAAAATCCTAAAAATGGGGAATTAAATTAAAGCCTCTTGAGAATTTTCACATTTTGTTATGTTACAACTGAAAATCTTAATGTACCTCAGGTTTCTAAACAGCATATTTTCTTCTATGACCTCAAAACTAGGTTGAGACTCCTTTTATGAATTACTGCATGAGCAGCGTGGCACGGAGGTGATCCAACTGTGGTTGGTCCAGGTTGCTTTGATAGTTGTTTGCAGATCTACCAAACAATGCCAGATCTGCATTGTTTGGTCAGGTGTTGTCTCTCATCTTCCTCTTGAAAAAGCTCCAGATCTGGCCACTCTGCTGGTCATTCAAGAAAAGTAACACTGTTATCACTGAACTAGTTTTTGATATATCTGGTACTATAGGCAGGTCCTTCTGGAAAACAAAATCAGAATCTCAGTAAAGCTTGACATCAGAAGTACTCTTACTAAAGTGCTCTAACATTTCCTGGCTGCATTGATTAAGTCTGGACTAATGTGGACCAACAACAGCTGATAACATGGCATCCCAAATCATGACTGGTTGTGGAAACTTCCCACTGGACTTCAAGCAACATGGATTCTGTGCATCTCCTCTTCCTGCAGACTCTGGGATCTTGATTTCCAGACAAAATTCTAATTTTCAACCCCCAAAAAATAGACACATGAAAGAGAGAGCTTTGACCTGTCAAAGCTCTGGTCTGAATTTAATCAATATCAGCTTTGATATTGTAAAGATCAAAGCTGTTGATCTATACAACTCCTCCTGAACCCTGTGTCGCTCCATCTTATAAATGTTGTTAAAACACTTTAATGTTTAAGGTTAAAATTTGAAAAAAAAAAAAAGAAACTTTGCTGTGTCACTGTATTTATATATATACATTTGGAATGATGTTAAGTCAAAGCTTTGTGAGAAGCTTTAAGCAAACACTGAAATTAATGTAATATTTATTAAAAGTAGATAGAAGTATTATTTATCAGTCTACAGAGACTGGCCTTTATTCTCCCTTAGTTTTCCTTTAAGAACTTGCAGTTGTTTAATTTGTTCTTTCCTCCGCCACTGGCGTAAATGTAAGACATCCCATTTTGGATCCCTTCATCTTGAGTGTGTAATCTCAAATCCAACACTTTCTGGGTAGTGTTACATTTTCACCCTGCTTCAGTTTCAAGCCATGTAGAACAACTGTGAGGCTTTTCTCACGCTAACATTCAAAAGTCCATGAACCAGTATTAACATGCTAAGTCTGAATTAAGTCATCGTTAATCAATGTCTGTCTTTTGTTTGATCTCTGCAGGACAGATCAAACATTTGCTACAATAACCATGTCCACCAATGCAATGTCAGGTCACACAGCTTGCAAACTTTCCACAGACAGTGAAGAGCAAAGTGAGGATGACATGTAAGTCATTTTTAAATACTTTACAATTCAAAGGGAGACCTTTGTTGAGTCAAATGCAGAAATCAGAAGAATGAAACAAGACAACACATTTTCCCAATAATTAACTTGCTGTGTTTCTTTCAGAAGTGCACCTCAATCAAACCGTCTGGCCAACATGAATAACAGCAACAACAATGAAGAGTAGGTTCAGTTTGAAGTTCTGAATATATGGGAGCCTTTCACTTTTCCTTGGTTAGCCGTGTGGGCTCAGTTAACCTGTTAAATGTCTTATTGTTTTCACCAGGGAAAAAAAGAAAAAGAAAAAAGAGAAGAAAGACAAGAAGGAGAAGAAAGAGTAATTATTTTACATCAGAAAGTCTTGAGAAATGTCACAAACGTTTGAGGAAATCTCATGGTCTTTGTACATTGCACTGAATCTTGCAGAAAAAAGAAAAAGGAGAAGGAAGAAAAAGAAGCAAGAGAAAAGGAACAAGAAAGAGAAAAGGAGAAAGAAAAGGAGAAAGAGAAAGAAAAAGAAAAGGAAAAGGAAAAGGAAAAGGAAAAAGCAAAGGAAAAGGACAAAGACAAGTACGTTCATAATTTGGAAGAATATCTGGAAATAATTGCTCTGTTCGTTCAGGTGGATGATTTCTTCTTTCATTCTGCTTGTTCACAGGCCCAAGGAAATATTCGTTATTAATCCTGCAGGGAATTTGTATTACAACTGGCTTTTCATCATTGCAATGCCAGTCATGTATAATTGGACGATGATAATAGCCAGGTAAATGAGCTAATTAGCTAATCTGTTGCTACGTTGTCCTTTCTATCTAATTTTTGCATAAAATGAGGCCAAGTCAGCTCAGGGTTGTTTTTCAAATTCTAGATTTAGCCACAAGTTAGAGCAGTCAAGAATGTCACAATCTCTGTTCTGCTAGATGTTGAGGGGATAAACAATTTATTACTATTTTCCAACAGGGCGTGCTTTGAGGAGCTGCAACAGGACTACCTTCTCTATTGGGTTTTGATGGACTACAGCTCTGATCTAATTTACCTGGCGGACATGTTCGTCAGAACCAGAACAGGTGAAAACAAACTTCAGATTTCTCATCTACGAAAAACATCCCTAAATTAGAAAAAAGAGTTTGTCAAAAAAATTTAAAATGTCACATTTAAAATAATAAAGACAATGTGCTCTATGTTGAGTATAAAGGCATCCTCTTTCTTCATTGTTCGTCCATCCACTGTCTACACTTGCTTTGCTTTCTACGGTGGCTGGTGCCTATCTCCAGCAGTCAATGTATGGGAGGTGGTGAGGTTAAAGGGGCACAGCTTGGTGGCTGCAGGTTAACCTCAACTCCTTGTTGTCTTGTTCCATTCAGAAAACACACAGGGAGAAGCCACCCAAGTCCCAATTTGGAGTCTTCTATGAAAAAGCTCCTGTCTTGTATTGTTCTGTATTGTCAAGATGTCCAGAGTTTATCCTGAGTCTCACCTGTTAACTACCAGAATAGGCTTATGCCCCAGGTGAAGATGAACACAATTAATCTGGTACAGACAGCAGATGGATAAAGAAGGGAACATAGTACTGTCTTCATGTATCCTGGACACGAACTGTTTAAACCTGAGGTCGGCCCCACACAGTGCGAGTTGCAAACTCAACTACTGTGCTGTAAAACAAGAGAAGCGTATTTGCACTATTTGTAACCAAAATATACATTTGGTGTACATAAACTTTACAATTAAAACTGATCCTGCTTCTGTATTGCATCTCCTTCTTTGCAGGGTATCTTGAGCAAGGCCTGATGGTGAAAGATATGAAGTTGCTTCGAGATAACTACGTTAATAGCTTCCAGTTTCGTCTCGATGTTGTCTCCATGCTGCCGACAGACCTACTTTATTTCGTCTTTGGCCTTCACTACCCTGAGATCCGTATAAACAAGCTGCTGAGAATCGGCCGAATGATGGAGTTCTTCACAAGGACGGAGACTAAAACCAATTATCCAAACATCTTCCGCATTGGGAACCTAATTATGTACATTCTCATTATCATCCACTGGAATGCATGCTTCTACTTTTCATTCTCCAAGTCGATTGGTTTTGGTGCTGATGACTGGGTCTACCCAGCTCTCGATGATCCAGAGGAGCCTGAGTTTGGGCAGCCGATGAGAAAATATGCCTTCAGCCTTTATTGGTCCACACTGACTCTGACCACCATTGGTGAAACTCCACCACCTGCTCTTGACTCAGAGTTTCTCTTTCATGTGGTCGACTTCTTAGTTGGAGTATTGATCTTTGCTACCATTGTGGGAAACATCGCCACCATGATTTCCAACATGAATGCTGCACAGGCCCAGTTTCAGGCCCGTATTGACAACATTAAACAATACATGCAGGTGAATATCACGCTGAAGTCTGAATGAGAAGCTTCGATTATAGAATTATCTGAAGGGATATTATTAATATGCTGTTTTTTTTTTCTATTCATAGGTTCGAAAAGTCAGCAAAGAACTTGAGCTAAGAGTTATTAAGTGGTTTGACTACCTGTGGAATAACGGCAAAGCGCAGAATGAGAGGGAGGTGCTGAGATATCTTCCTGACAAGCTACGAGCGGAAATAGCCATCCAAGTTCACATGGACACCTTGAAAAAAGTTCGGATTTTTGCGGACTGTGAGGCAGGCCTCCTGATCCAACTCGTGCTCAAACTTCGTCCGCAGGTCTTTAGTCCAGGAGACTACATTTGCAAAAAGGGCGACATTGGTCGTGAGATGTATATCATAAAAGATGGAAAACTAGCAGTTGTTGCTGATGATGGAGTCACACAGTTTGTAGTGCTGGGAAGTGGTAGCTATTTTGGTGAGATTAGTATCCTTAATATTAAAGGCAGTAAAGCAGGCAACAGGCGGACTGCTAACATTAGAAGCATTGGCTACTCTGACCTCTTTTGTCTTTCCAAAGATGACCTGATGGAGTCACTGATCGAATATCCAGATGCCAAAGCCATGCTAGAGGAGAAAGGCCGGCAGATCCTTTTGAAAGATGGTCTCATAGACTTGGACCCCGCCAACATTAAGCCTGAAGCTAAGGAGCTGGAGGAGAAAGTCTCCAAACTGTACGGCACAATGGAGCTGATGCAGGTGAAGCTTAAGAAGATTCTGGGAAATTACAAACATACGGGCAAAGCCCTGAGACAGAGGATTACAGATCTGGAGCGCCTGAGCGGAGAGGAAGTGGAAGAAGAAGAGGAGGAGGAAGATGAAGGGAAAAAAGAGGCTACAGAGAAAGAAGCAGAAAAAGAAACTGATGAAAAGGTTCTGGAGGAAAAAGGAGAAAAGACAGAAGAGGAGAAAGAAGCTGATGAAAAAGATGCGGAGAAAACTGAAGAGAAAACTGAAGAGAAAACTGAAGAGAAAACTGAAGAGAAAACTGAAGAGAAAACTGAAGAGAAA
>VMRN01000013.1:704670-714820 GCA_010277015.1 Poeciliopsis turrubarensis | reverse complement strand
CTGAAGAGAAAACTGAAGAGAAAACTGAAGAGAAAACTGAAGAGAAAGTTGATGAAAAAGTTGAGGACAAAGGAGGAGAAAAAACAGAAGAAGACAAAAGTGAAGTAACAAAAACAGATTAGGATAAAGGTGGAAAAGGAGAAGGAAAAACTGATGAAGTAAAAGGTGGAGAAGCAAAACAGGACAAGACAGAAGAGTGAAAGACAAAACAAACATTTGGTGTCTGCAAGACTATTTTTGAAAGGATCGCTGTCACTCAAGCTGTCAGGCTTTCTGGCCAACTCAGAAGGGTTCATCAGGAAAGAAAATTGCTAAAATATCAGCTCAGACATGTCCGTAAAACTAGTTATTTTACAAAACTATATTTTGTCCAACTGTTCAGTTTGTTGTCATTTGTTTTTTCAATTTCTAAAGACTTCATGTACACTGAGTCTGGAAAGACTTTCTGCTATTTGCAGCACTGCAGTATTAACTGACGTCCTTATAAGTGCTGTAAGTATAAGTGTTGTTGGACCAGAAGAAAATGAATCATGCCTCAACTGTTGCACGTAAGAAACACCCACCTGTGTTTGATGGGAGGGAAACTGTATTTTAATGAGATAAAAGGGCTGCATTTGCATTAAATTATTTGACAAACATTTCATCAAAAGCACTTTACGGCCCCAGGAAAAACCACTTAAGTTCAGAGCCGACATTTTTGTACCACAAAAATGTGTTGAAAGTCAAAAGTCAAAGTCAGTACCTGCATAGAAATCCTAGTGAATTGAAGTTTAGGTATGTTTAAATGTTCCCTCAACATATTTCTGCTCTGATGGCAACTGGTAGCTTTTCTGACCTAAATAAAACCACAAGCAACAAAGACCTGTGCTAAATGTGTTGGGTGGGGACATACAGCATGGCAGTAGTAGTTGACAGTGTTAAGAGAAACACAACATGAGACTCCTTTATGATAGCTGTGGGAAATGATGGCAGCTAACGAGGACACAAATGTCCATGACTACTTCCAGTCTGGCAGCCACTGTCTCCCAGTTGACTGCTACAAGTGACGCAATAGGATGTGTCTTCACATCTAACAGGTTTAATTCTGCACCACCTCTAGCAGAAGAGCTTTCTTTCGGCAGTGAAGATTTTTGATTTCTCCGCTTTTAATTAGTCTTTTTGTTTCTAATAAGAGTCATTTATCGTTTGAAATATGTTTCAAACAATAACTGCATATAGCTGCATGTTCCAGCATGACATTTGTCAGCTGAGACTCTGCTCATGTATGTGACACGCGGGTACACACAGAGCACGTTGAGAAAGCCAGAAGCAACTACTACCATTCAGATCAGCTGGAACAAAAAAAAAAAAAAAAAAAACAAGCTCAGGAAATCAACACAGAATAGTTTAAAAAAAAAAGATATAATTTAGCAGATGCCTTAAGTTTAAGTAAACTGTAGCCCAAAATGTCATACTGATGTTTTTAAAAGGCTTACAGGAGATAAGCAGTCTTATTAATTAAATAGCAGATATAATGGTGTAGGATTTAGGTGAGAGGGAACGTGGAACAGCTGTGGAGAAAGGCAAAACAGGAAGCATGACAGAAGGTGAAAAATAAGCACAGGTGCTATTATCTGCTGTCTAGTAGTATGGACCACAATGCACAAAGAACAGACTACAAGAAATAACTTAAATGGTTTCATAGAGGAATTAACTCATATGGACAGATTGTAATGAATAACAGGGACTTAATTGAATATGGCAAGAGCATGAATACATAATTAAAACCGAATCCAAGAATGATTAATGTTTAATTTCCCTAACAAATTAATATTGCTACAAAAATTATCCTCACTCACCCTTCAATAGGAAATTAGAGAAACACTAAATATATGTGTTAAGTAGTAGTTTTCTTCCAAATGGTTAAAATGTGGGGTTTTTTTTCCAATAAATTTAATGATAGGTAGGGTCTAATTTATATATATCAGCTCTCGGATATTTTCCAGAATATATAGATATAAACATTGCTATATTTACATTTTCTCAAACATTTTTGTCACAATTCATAAATGCACCACAAGTGTACATCAACACATCTCCCGTGAAATCAGTTATTCATAAGCTGTCCAGAAAACCTGCAGGAACATGTGTCATGCATCGAAAGTCCCCCGCTCTCTGATGCATGTGTAAACAGGAATCTGTTGACAACGTCTGCATCTAATTATGTGATTATTATCTGACACTCATGTGAGAACTGTTGTCTGTTATAAACATGGCTTATACTGACAACCAGAGACGGTGCCCAATGCACCACAACACTAAAACTAATAAAACAAATTAAAAATAACGATTTTATTTGAAACACTCAGCATCAGTCATATAGTTGATTATTTTTTTCCAAGTTAAAAATGCTGACAGATTGGAGTGAAAAGAGAAATAATTTTGCCCCATTTGCCCTGTGATTATCATAGCAGCACTTTATCTTTTCCCAATGTGGTAATATAGAATGTGAACATTTTCTATATCAGGTAGGCGGATCCTTTCTCCAGCATAATAATTTCAAAAACTGCTTAGAACCTCAGACAATATGAAAACCCGCCAGCACTTTATTTTCCGAAGAAGCTTGAACTGAACTTAAACTGAGCATCACAATGGGGAAAAATGGGATCCAGGTGAGTTTAAGTGGAGCATGATTGTTGGTGATTGAGTTGTCAAATTCAGTTATTTACGATGGTTTTTGTTTTTTTTGTTTTTTTTAATGATCCTTGTTGTTACAAAGAAGGATCTGAAAAGAGATCCAATCCCATCAGACCAAAGTATCCCTACCAATGTGATTGACATTTATATTTTGTAAATGTCACTTTTCTTGTTACTTTTAATTTAACCAAATTACTCTAGTTCATTGTGTGAGCTTCTTCATGCATGCATGTATATTTATGTATGTTAATGTCCAACTCCTTTAAATCTTCTCATCTAAGGTTTAATAAATAGCTACAAAACCAAAACGTATAAATACTCTACACTCAGACATTTTCTACATCTTATTCAACACCATAAGATTAGTCTCATATTTAAAAAAAAATTACTAATGGTACACACTTATTTACACCTTCCAACATCCATGTGAACTATAAGCAGGAGATGATCAATTGTTCTTTGTGTCTCTCACCAATAAAGGCTCCATCACACACTCACACACACACCCAGACACGCAGAGAGAGATAAATACTATGTAGCTTTGACAAAATGAAAGCAACCATTTAGCTTCGTCCAGAATAAGATACTAATTAAGGCAGAGTTGTTATCAGTGTGTACACAATCTTTGAAGTGACTCATACAAGCGCTGTTGTAATTACAGAGGAGGCACTCACAGAAGGATTACTGTTATGTTCTTCAGCTGGCACAGTTGCAGCAGTCTATGTGCAGCATATTGGGAAAACCTCCTTCAATTAGATATTTGCAAGAGTCTAAACATTTGAAGATTTCTTCAAAATAATCACATTTCATTTGTTTACTCAGCTCACGTCATCGTGGTAAATCAGCTTATTATGTTTCAGTACTGAGACTTTAACGTCCTTGAGTCTACGGGATTTGTTTTACAATAAGGCCCAAAACCACAGAGATGCTACAAACACAAGCGGTGTGTCAGAAAAGTTGTGCCCCAAGAAGGCAAATTTAAAGGAAATGAAAAACCTAACAAAAACAGAGAAACACTAACTCTGACTTCTAAATTGCGTCTTATTTTGGTTAACTCATAAAGCCTGACCCTGAAACACTGTCCCCGAATTTCACTGGTACTGAAGCAAATGTTTAAGAAAATAAAATCCCCACTAAGTCTTGATCTAAAAACACTTCCTTGTCCACTCCCACTTCCAGTCTACCTGCTTGTTTAAATCACTGTGGGTTTACAAACAGCACATCAAGCTGGTTAAGCTTTCCTGTTTCCATTACAAGTGGTCTTTTTTCTATTCTCTAGCACCATTTATATTGAAGGCTCCAAATATTAAAATATTAATTAAGGCCTAAATATTACGACAAACAAAAGCTCATTAAATAAAAAAGGAAAACCTGAAACAAGTTGTGTTCATCATTGTTAAAGCTGTTTCTTTTTCATGGACAGCAGTTTCCTTCGGCTGCAAACCAGACTGAACCTTGTGAGAAATGTGAAATTCAGCTGAACTCATGCATTATGAAAAACAGACTCTGTTCAACCTTTTCATGTTTTTTGTCTCCTGGGGTAAGACTCTAATAGCAGCAGGGTACATCTTATCTTTGGTTTCTGAATGACATGTAAGTGATCAGAGAGCACTTACATATGCTCTCTGATAGATGTGCTCACTTTCATCTATTAACCTGGCTCTTTTATCAGGCTGTCTGACATTGTGTCTGCTAGCCTTAGCTCTAACTCTTGACACATCACACATTTCTTTCCTTTCTGTGTGATTTTGCTGATTGAATTTATTGGCATGTTCCATCAGTCTGACATTCACCTCATGAACCTATAAAGCAGCTCTCCTGTTCTCCTTCAGGGACAGTGACTAAGTTTCTCCTTTTGTCCTTTTTATATTGTCTCTTAACCCAGCATGTTTATCACCAGTTACAACTTTTGTTCTCATTTCTCTGTTTTCACACTTTGCAGCCAACTCCACCACTGAGTCTTCCTGCACAACGACTACTGTATATCTACAGCCAAAGGACTTAATAGCAATTGAGGGAAACTTCAAAAACTTTTTTTTTTTTTAAACTGTGTTTTGCTCGGGAAAACTGGGGGGATTTTTCAGAAAAGCATATTCCACATTTATAGCGGAAGTAGAAAATGAAGGCAAATTTCCATTAAGGTTGTTTTGAAATGCAATTTGTAGATGCACACAGATTGTTGATTGAGACGTCCTTTTTTCAGGTACTGAATCAAAAAAGCTTTTTCAGGCTTACTTGAAAACTAGTGCAGTCTACAAAAAGCTCTCACCCCGTGTGTTGGGTTGTGTGTCCATTCTTCAAGAGGATCGGCTGTGGACAACCCTTTTCAAGTCCAGTCACAAATTTTCCATCCATCCATTATCTTTACACACTTATCCCTAGGGAGATTGTGAGGTATGCTTGTATCCAGCAGTCAGTGGGCGTACTCCCTGGATAGGCTACCAGTCTATCGCAGTATAATATCGCATAACAAAAAAATATGTGGCATAATCAAGTAACTATGCTACCTTCAGTTGTAGAAATGATTTCTATATCAAACATGACTTAAAACTACTTAGATTTTGTAATTTCACTCCTTCAAATTGGCTTCTGTCTTTTTTAAGAATGTCCTGCTCCTTCCCGCAAATCCCCTTCAGCATGACAACAGTTCACCTCCACTGGGCAGTTTACAACTGCTTTTAGGATAGAAAAGTAGTTCCTATGATGAGCTCAGCAAACTCGCAGCTCAACCAGGAGTTTGCTAGTTGCTGCTACTGCTAGTTTGGAGGAACTGAGTGGAGATTTTGCAGGTGACAGAGGCAGAAGTTCAGCTTGGAGACAAGGAAGAGCTTTGTGTAAACAGGCAACACTTTGTATGAGCATTCACGTACACCAAATGGCTGACACGGGACACTAAATGATTTAACAAACAGGCACAAAAAGAATCAAAACAACACTAACATTAAAACGTGATGTGAAGCTCAAAAACATTAGTATCACAAACTGCCCCTTTAATTGAAATCCAAGGATTTTTAGTGCATAGGAGATTTTTTGTATCCCTACAAATTATGTAGATCTTGACTAATTTGTGATTTGAACAATTGAAAGGGTAAAACCTCCAAGGGGGCGAATGCTTTTCATAGGCAGCGTATATTCAGTTTTCATAAAAAATAGTGGGGATATAAAGAAGATAGTTAAACTTGTAAACAAGATTAAATGCTACATGTGTTTTATTAAGCAAAATGTGTCACCTGAAATCCACTTCACATGACCCCTTAAAAATCAATAGTGCTTAAGCTAACTGTGTTACTGCAATTCTTCTCGTAAATATGCTTTGAAGAAAATAAGTTTTAAGGCCTAAAGCAAATGCTTTTAAGTGCATTTATTTCACGGTTTGCAGGAAGCCAATTGTGTGCTCAATTCCTTTCTGTGCAATTTCCTTAGAGTTTGTGTTTAAATTATTGTTCTGTGCCACTATGTTCTCTGCCATCATCCCATTGATTTTTGTCTGCCAGTCTGCTGTTGATCAATAGTCACTATAACCTATACAAATTCCCACTTAAACAACTGCAAAATGAAGCTCGCACCTGATATTCTTCAAGAAAAGCATTTTTTTTTTATAGCAGTTAAATAATTAGGAAATAATTGAAGTCCATTATTCTTCCTTTCGCAAATAAACTGCCATTCCTGGTTGCATTTTTCGTTAATCAAAGCAAATAGCCTTGAGCGCTGACCCGAGTTGTGGCAGAGCACTAAAGCAGATCCGACGAAAGCTGACAACAGGGATGTGACTGAAGTGTCAAATCTACTGCTCTGATAGTCTCCCAAGAAATGTGCTCAGAGAGAAATGCCAAATGCACATTGTGATCTGGGGCTTAGAAGCTAATTATTCAATTATAATTAGCTTATGGGAATCATATCTTTTCCAAGCAGTGCACATTAGCAAAGCAGTGGCCAGGCAAGGAATGTATTTGGCAGAAAGCCTCAAACAAATATTTGACTTTGTTGTTTCTATTAAAAAGGGTGGATTTTTTTTTGAAATGATTTTTTTGTTGTTGTTGATTTGCAACAACAAAAGAATTACAACAAAATCTGTTATTCTTTTGCAATATATTTAGATAATTTTAAAATGGTTGAAGCTGTTTGTAGATAATTTATTTACTCCGAACAAAAATAAAAAACAAAAAAGTAGACATTATTCAAAATGTCTTCGTCATGACAACTTGACATTAACCCAAAAATCGGACATAAATGTCATAAAAGTGTTACTGATTAAACTTTAAAATTTATGTAGCTTTATGTTCTTAAAGCTAAAGTTTAATCAGCAATACTTTTATAACAAATTTATGTAGGATTTAATTTCTAGGTTAATCTCAAGTTGTCATATCGAACACATTTTGAATAATGTCAATTTTGTATTAAAAGTGTCATGATTTACCGAATGACACTTAATGAAAACAGTCCTAAATATTCATGAAGACTTATTCATGTTAATGACAGGTGCAATGTCACGTTTGTGACGGTGTTATGATCGTCTCATTCACAACCCATCAAATAAGGTGTTACCAACTTTGATTATGAATAAGTCTTCATGAATATTTAGGACTTCTAAGCCCCAGATCACAATGTGCATTTGGCATTTCTTTGATTATTCATTGCGAAAGATAAGCAAATTGCATTTCATTTTAAAGCATGAGAAAGTTTTCTCTTAGTTAGTTAGTTCTCATGCTTTAAAATGAAATGCAATTTGCTTATCTTTCACACCTACTTCCCCAAATTCTCTGCACCAACTTTCTCAATGCCCCGTCACTATGGAGACCCACTGGTCCATGGCACTTAAAGTTCCCCTCTTTGTAATTATACAATCTCCGGATCATTTTCAATCAAAGTTAATACACAACAAAACAGCTGAATAATTACTCATTAAGTGCATTGAAATGTTATCTTAGTATCAGTTCTTTAATTGCGAAGGATGCAGGAGGTACAGGTCTGTAGAATCTCAGGTATTTTGACAAAATGGACTCAAATGTCGTCTTTGTGCTTAACTCTTTTGCTACAGTTTTTGTTCCTCCTGTGCTCTCCACGTTGTCAGACAGTTTTGTTCAGTATCGTCTTCCCTTGTTTGTCTCCAGCCTCCCTCTTGTGAACATTTACCTATTATGTCATCACACTTACATATCACTTTTCTGGACCCTCCAAGAAGCTTTATTATGAGATCAGTCTTTTCCATTCATGCACACATTCACACACTGATAATGGTAAGTTACTAAATTGCAGCAACAGCTGCCCTGCGTCAGTCCGATAGAAGCAAGTCTGCTAATTCTCATTATTGGCCCTTCTGACCAACACTAGTAGGAAAAGTGTGGGAAGTGTCTTGCCCATGGACACAGTGACAGAGGCAGACAGACTGGGAATCAATCCAGTGACCAAGGATGAACTCCTACTGTCAAATATTGTATCAGGAACAATAAAAACTGCCCTTAATGACTGTGAGAGACCAGTAATTTGCTTTTTAAGCCGTGTTATGCTGATTGTTAATATATTCTCTCTTTGCAGGGGACTGGAAACAGCATGAGGCAGTCTCAGCTTATCAGAGTTATAGCTACATGAACAGACAATGATGGGCTGTCTATGACTGTGCTGTGGCTAACTGTATGATTAGGAAGGTTGCCAAACTTAATAAGTAAGCAAAAGCCAATTCATAGGAGCTCCTGCATTGACAGTGCTGAGAAGCGTTCTTTAAATAGCACAGTGTAGTTTGTTAAGTGGCCTGCTGCTAAAGTGGCAGCCAACAATTAAATTAGTTCTTGACAAAATGAAGTTACTGATTAATGCTCACAATCTCCAGTCTATCAATTTATATGGACAGTCATGGCTTGGTAAGTTTAGAGTTGTTCTGTATTCTTTCCACTATTTGAGAATGAAAGGTTCAGTTTGGGATATTGTTTTTTTACCTAAATCTGCTTTAAACTTCTTCACACCTTTATAAATGATCTGTCTTTGGTATTCCTTGGTCTTCATAATGCTGTTTGTTCACTAATGTTCTGTAGCAAACCTTTGAGGGTAAAAACAGGAAAGACGTGTTTATACTCAGGTTGAGTTACACATATTTAGGGTTTCAGAGTAAGAGGGGTTAAACACAAATGAACAAGATTTTCTACCTAAGGAAAAATTCCTAAAAATACATTAAAGTTTGTGAAAAGTATGGAAAAGCCCAAGGGATGTTTAAATAACAATATAATAATGTCGGTCATTTTTTTTTTTTTTTTTTGTGAAAGACCACAGTAACATATTTTTTACAAGTGTTTGTAAGTTCGACTCTCAGTCGACTGTGTAATTCAGTTTTTGTTTATCGGTGTACCTGAGTCTGCGGAGTGTTCATTAAGTTTCAGTATTTCTATTAGAGACTTTTTCATTATATATTCCCATTTCCCATTTCAGAGAAATAATAAACTTGTCACAAACAGTTCACAAGCACATGTCCCAGACTTTATACAAATAGCAGGAATTAATTTCATCTGAACATCTGACTAATTGCTTATTTGTGATATTTATTCTCTGCACTTGTTTATGATTAGCAGTGATTTTCATTAACAAATTCCAACAATTAAACCCCAAAGTTACAATTTTCTGCTATGAAATTAATCTGTAACCTACATCAACTAATGCTATTTCTTTCAAGCAGGCCAGATCAGAATATGCATCTGCCTTTTTAATGCAGCGTCTCTCGTTCCGTCATCTGATGTGTTTCAGTGATTCTTTCAATTAGAGGTATTACAGATTTTGCTTCTGCAACAGAGCCCCCTGCAGTTGCATTTTACTCCAGCATAATTAGTTACGCTCTGTAGGTGGAATTCAAAAGTGTGATTTAAACAGAGAAACTAAACTTGTAAAAAGAAAATGTAATGTGGCCCGGATAATTTGTGTAGCTGTCTACTTAGGTAATTTCCACAGAGGCGTATTGTTCCTGCAGCACTAGGGTCTGCAGAACAAATAAAATGTTCTGCCGATGATAACCCCATGAAATACAAGTCTGTGTTAGACGCAGTCCATTTAAGGTTAAAGTTGGTGACTAAAGCTGATAGAATTTAATAATATAAAACTGGTATAACAATCTGCAAACTTTTTGGCTGACTGGTTTATAATCAGTATTTCTCAGTGGAAATGAAGCAAGTTAAACAGCAAAAAGACAAATAAGTATATCACAGACATTCAGGTTTATATATAAAACAACGTTTGACCAAAAAGCCTGTTAAAAAATAAGACTGCCACCTCTCAAATGATAAAGCAATGCAAAATAGGAATCGATTTTGAAATTATTACATCACATTAAATTGTTATTCTAAACCTGTGAAAGTAGTTGGGACTTTTCTCATAATCAAATGTAGAAAAAAAACTGGGATGGATGGATGGATGGATGGATGGATGGATGGATGGATGGATGGATGGATGGATGGATGGATGGATGGATGGATGGATGGATGGATGGATGGAT
>VMRN01000013.1:674846-704660 GCA_010277015.1 Poeciliopsis turrubarensis | reverse complement strand
GATGGATGGATGGATGGATGGATGGATGGATGGATGGATGGATGGATTTTACTTACCTTTTAGCACAGCTTAAAGAACAGACTGTCAAGAAAAAGTTCAGCAATTTTTCAGAAAATGAAACTGATGTATCACTGATGTATATTTCATGAAATATTTCAAACCTGCAATTTGGATGACTGTGGATTACAGAAAATGAGAATTCATATTTCAGCGGCTAAGAAAATTTGAATATTACATAAGAATGAATCAGAGGATATTTGAAGAGAAATGCCAGGATTCTGTAAAGTATGTTAATTTCTCTGAAGTCATTGTTTAGTTTGAGGCTGTAACTATGTGAAAAGGTTCAAATCATTAATACTTTAGCAAGGCGTGAGGTGTACATTTACTTTGTGATAATAAATCAGAGGATTTCTACCACAATTAACTGTTCAAAACGTGTGTTAGAGGAAAAAGGTCTTCCTGCCACATTTCATATCCTGTCTCTGGAACGCTGCTGTCACAACATCATTTTGGAGATAAAGAAACCTCAGTGTGCCGTGGCAGATTATACACTGCGGAGACAGGCACCTCATGTTGTTTGTTATTCACGAAGTTTGAAACAGCAGCCACACAATTATCGATCAATCTGTTTCACTGTTCGGTGCACTTGTGCGTCACTTCGCTTGTTGCTGTGGACGGAGGAGGCTCTGCGTTCACACCCACATTCAACAGGCACCGGATCACAGCTGGTTTACGCACGGATTGGAGAGCAGTCCAGAGCGACTGCAGACCGACATCGAGGAAGATGGGGACTCTTTAATTTGCGCGCAATGGCGCCTATGCGTAAATCCTCTTCTGCCAATCCAGATTTGCGCTTCAATAAGTAGATTAAAAAAAAAAAAAAAAAAAAAAGAAAAAAAAACATATATTGATAGAATAGATCTTAACTCGGATAAAAGCAGAGGAGGATGGGGACCCAGTACAACGGATCCAATGTGACATCGAATTACACCAACCAGTTCGTGCAGCCGCCGTGGCGCATCGCTCTCTGGTCGGTCGCTTACAGCTCCGTGTTGGCGGTGGCCGTGTTTGGAAACCTCATCGTGATATGGATCATTCTCGCCCATAAGCGGATGCGGACGGTGACCAACTACTTTCTACTTAACTTGGCCTTTTCGGACGCGTCGATGGCCGCTTTTAACACTTTGATAAACTTTATCTACGCTGCTCATGGAGACTGGTACTTCGGGGAAGCCTACTGTAAATTCCAAAACTTCTTCCCAGTGACATCTGTGTTCGCAAGCATCTACTCCATGACTGCAATAGCTGTGGACAGGTGGGTCTATGAAAATGAACATTAATAATCGTTCAGATAATGCAGTGATTCTAAGTCTATTGACCTCATTTCTTCATCACAATGACAAATAACACTTTATATATATATATATATAAAAGCCAGTATGATTGCATTAAATTTTATTATCCAGGGCTGGTAGAAAAATTGAATTAGACTTGATTAAAGCTTGCTTATTTCTTAAATTTAATTCTTGAAGATAAACTGCGGTTCATTCAGCTTTTATGTCTTTTCCAAGACTTCGGTTTGCATTGAACTTCCCAATTGTCTTCTTGCTCTCTTCATTACCCCACCCTGATGTTAATTTTCCACTAGAGGACATCCTCGCATGTTTTTTTTTCACTGTTTTGTTGTTGTTGTTGTTTTTTCACATTTTCCCCTATTGCTACCACAAAACGTCTATTTTTGGTATTGGGGTTTAGACAAACATAACATGTTGAGCAAATTGGAAGTGTAAATAAATCATTACTTTTGTTTGACCTTTGTCTATAATGAAAAGAAAACTGAGAATGTCAAACTCTTTACTATGATACCCCGAAATAAAACCATACCCATCAAATTGCCTTCAAAATTCACAGAGTTAAGAGTCCACCTGCATATTATTCATGTTAACACAGCTGTTCCAAGAAGACCTCAGAGGTTTGTTAAAGAGCATCACTAAAGAAACAGCGTCACAAAAACCAGCTCAGGAACAAGTTGTTGGGACGTTTAGCTGTTAAATCTATATTGCAAACATAGAATGGAGATCTGGTCAGTAATCTGAAAATTAAAAGTGAATGGTACAAATGTAAACCATCACAGCTATGACTGGGCAGGTCATACTTGTCCACCAAGATTATAATCTTGGGATTATAATCTGTTCACAGCACAACAATTTGTTGTGCTTGCTATAATTAAGGCCTTTATGGAGGAGTAACAAGAACAGAGCCATTGTGGAAACAAAGCCATTTGACTGTGAGATGAAAGAGACTCTGTGAACTTGTGAAAGAAACTGCTTTGGTCAGATCAGACTGAAATTTTGCTCTTTGGCATTCGTGCAAAATCTTATGCTTAGAGTAAAACCAAGTCTGCCCACAATTCCAGCCTCAACACATGGTGATGACTGTTGGTAGCCCTTCCTTCAACTTGGACAGGGAAACTGGCTGATTGTCAAGTAGATGGAGCTAAATACATGAAATCTCTGGAGAGAACCTGATGCTAGACACAAATAGAGTTTTGTCTTCAAGCAGGAAAACCTCTTTAAGAGGCAGAGTTACAGTGGGAAGGCTTCATTCAAATCCTAGACTTTAGTTAAAATGGTCTAGTCAAACCCTGGCGCTAAATCCAACTGAGAAAATGTGGCAGGTCTTGAAAATGGATTCTTGCTGATGCCCACCACATACTCTGACTGAACTTGACATTTTAGTCAATGACAAATGAATTTAAAAAATCAGCAAAATTATATCAGAAGGTGGTCCTACAAATCTTCCAAGATTTTTATTAGAAAGTAAAGTTGAGAACATATTCATTTTTGTTACACCGCAAACAGGCTGAATCAGTAGCTTTGTGGGAGTTTGTGCCAGCATGTTAGAAAAGATTTCCCGTTTTTAATGCTCTAAGCTTTTGGTTTTCCATCACATGCAGTCACCCTTTCTTCTCTTTCACACATTCCTTCTCCTTTCTTGCCTCTTTGTCTGTGTCCGATTGCTCTGTGGTTTTCAGTTATTTGGAAACTCAACACTTTCAGCTGGGGGTTAATCACTGAACCATCATAATTTCCCCACTGGGGGACAATAAAGATCTATTCTATTCTATTCTATTCTCTAAAAGCCAGAGATGAAGACGACAACAACAAAACAAAATAAGGATGCAAGGAAGGAATAGCGGTGTCGTTAAGTCTGCATGCTGAGCGTGCTGTGATGTTGTGTGAGGTGTCTTCTCAGCACAGTGCTTTCCCTTGACACAAAACAATGTATTTCCTCGGGCAGAGCTCGTTTTGGCTCCTCTACTGCAACTTCAATTGGTATTTTTGGCCTGCAGTGCCCCTTGAATCTCACAAATTGTTTACTGAGAAAGAGAACATTGCCATGACCTAGCCTACATGATGCAGATGTAACCCCTGGTCATGCTTTCCTTAACCCTGGTATGGCGCTGTCTCCGCTCAGATGTCTTGAAATGGCAGAAGCCACAGTTCGTGATCATCTGTGAATTTGTCCTTCCTGCAATCTCTCTGCAGGCAGGCGTGTTTATGAGGACTGCTGCAAAAGAAAGACAAGTTTTGGCATAAAGAGTGAATTCACAGCAGGCATTCCAACTATTTATCCTGAGTTATTGCACATACATACACTGTAAGCACTCCGTCCATAAACAGTGATGCTTAAATTGTTTATAAATATAGGCTCAATTACGAGTGTTTGAAGTAGATAATTATAGAATTAAATAAAACTAATAAATACTGAAAACATTACAACGTAAAGTTTCTAGTGAAACCTGATCAGTCATGCATATTCATACTCAGCTGTGCAGAACAGTTTCAACTCATATGCACCATCCGCTTCAGTTCCCTCGCACAACCTTTCCTCTGGATTTAGGTCAAGAATTTGACTTGGCCATTCCAAAACATTAACTTAATTCCTCTTTATCTCTTCCTTTGTAGAACCACTTGTGTGTTAAGTCTCATGTTTCTTCTACATGATTCACATTCAGATGAAATTTATTTCCCAAATATATACCATTTCTGTTTCTATCTCACCAACACAGCCTTGAATTTATGCTTTAGCTAATGCTCCCAAACTATTTTTGGACAAAGCTGAGTTTTATCCCAAACAATGACACTAACTTTGTAAATTTCACAAATTATACAAACCTCTCCTCCACTACTCTGTGTTGAATAAAAAAACTCAAGAGGCAAAAGGTTGTGTGGCCTGATCTGAATACAAAATTATGATTTTGAACATTCTTCTGATATGAGCAAACACTTTGTGATCAGTAATACCTTTTATTATTATCATCTTACTTCTTTGATGTTGCTTTTTTCACAGTCATGCACAGTTTGGTCCTGACGCTAAATTTATTTTATTACCATTAACATGACATTATGTCAAAAAGGAAATTCATACTCTTAAAGTAATTATTTGGGATGACCTTAAGTTTAGATATCATAACAAACTTTGTCTTTGGGAAATATTTCTCTAGATGTTGAGTGTCACTAATGTGAAGTTTTTTCTTTTATTTGTGCATAGTCAACCAGAATGTTCATTAATGAGCTGCACACGCATATCTGGATGTACAAATCTGCAAGTTGCATACAAATACATATGAATAATATTTAAGCAAAGGATCCCATCTCATCAGATTTGTCAGTGATTTTAAATTTTAAATAGACCGTTTTTTTTTTTTTTAGAACTGGACCAAAACATGACTAAAAGTGACTAACTTTGCAGCTGCTTTCAGTCCATCCACTAAACACAGATATGTGTTTCGATTGCTTCTCCACTGTCCCAAAGGAGAAAGGGTCAATTTCTGGTCAGTGACCTTATTTAAAGTGCAATGAATCTTGAATAGTTTGCAAAATCAGGCTATGTACAGAAAATATGGATCAAAAAGGGGACCATTACAGCAGTGGTTTCCAGTGTGAAAATCTAAAGCAGGGTTGAGTCTTGAAGACTTAGATTTTAACTGTTTGCACAATGTTTAGCTGCTAGAGTGAGTATCTTCCAAGGTAACTTCTTCTAGGACCCCAACATCATGTTTTTGAATATTTCATTCCTTCACTGGCCAAATTACAAATTCAGAAATATTTGTTATTCTGCTTAGTAAATATAACCTATTAATTTTCTGCAGCCTAAACACTGTGTAAGTTAGTGTATCTGCTTCTAGGTGTTTCTGCATTTTATTTCAACATATGCTGGTGATGTATGACCACTGCTGAATTTCTCAGTGCCTTCAACTCCATCACATCAGCCAACATTGTCTTTCAATCTTGGTTCATAAATCACCCTGCTGCAAATACTTGATTAGGGATCTAGTGTTGGGGCCAGTGTAATGCAGTTTCACACAATTACTTGTGATTGGATGAAGCATCTTTGTTGTCCCTCAGGGAGCTGCTCTGCTAACAGAGAAAAAGCCAATTGTTTTACCTCCTCCGTGAGACTGAATTTGCAGCGCTGAAGCTTTTGATCAGCAGTTTGAAAATCATGCAGCATCCAGAACGGGGTTTATGTAACTGGTAACTTTCAGAGTTTCAGTAATGTTTTGAAAGGAAAGCCTCGTTCATTTTCCTGAAAGCAGAGCAGCAGAGCTTCTGCCCACTGCGCTGCTGTTTTAAAATACACACCAGATGTATTGCACCCAATAAACTTGCGTGTGAAATCTTATGAAATAATCATTTTTATGGAAATTATGTAGCTTCTCAACACAACAGACAATGAATACAATGACTACAACAAACAGATCCAACATTTTTCATTACAGCTCTATGAAGTTGTAGTAAAACTGGTACATTAGGTCATTCCACCTGGTCAAAACCTTACAAAATTACATCCTCTACAGGCTGCTCTGTTTTAATTTCCTTCTTATTATTATATTATCTTTTTCACACAAATTTCTTATTTCCAGGAAGACTCAATTTTTTGTGTGTGGAATATTGAGTTCAGTAAGATTAAATACATTAATCAGTAATTAACTACATATATTGTGTGTCCAAGCACAAAGACCATCTCTCAAAATGTCAACCTTCTTCCCGCAGATACATGGCCATCATCCACCCACTGAAGCCCCGTCTCTCAGCAAAGGTCACCATGGGAGTCATCGTCAGTATCTGGAGCCTGGCAGTGGTACTGGCTTTCCCTCTGTGCTATTTCTCCACCACTCGAGCTCAACCCCACAGAACCATCTGCTATGTTGCCTGGCCTCGCATGGAAGATGACCACTTTATGTGAGGAAATATAATTTCAGAAAGATTATTTTTTTCTCTCCAGGTGACTTTCAGAGGTTTAAAGGTTTCCGGTTGAGCTATAGCGGTGGTATCCATAGGGATACGTACTTTTTTATTATTATTTTTTATCAAACTGGTAGAAAGACTGTAATTGTATTACATGTGATGACATATAACACTATTAGTTTTTGACATTTGTCTTTTTCTTGTAAGAAAATTTAGAAATGCAATCTTAGTCAAAGGTTTGACTGAACAATATGCAACATTAATAAAATTAAAAACAAGTATATGGTGCACAGTATTAATAAATTTCATTGGTAATTTCTTGCAGCAAGGATAGTTTTATGTTCAGTGGGAATCATTGTCTTGTTGGAAAGTCCATTTACTGTATGTCCAAGTTTCAACCATCTGGCTATGAATTTCAGGTGATGTTGAAGATCGTCATCTTTCTTAATTGTCTTGCCGTCTGTCTGCAATGCACCACTATCACTGATGGAAAACACACCTCACCATGATGCTGCCACCACCATACTTAAGCATCAACTTTGCTTCTCAGAAAATGCTTCCTGTTCAAATAGCTTGACTATTGTCTCTGATAAATGTTTTTCTGAGAAGGTGTTTCACGACTCCTTCTGGGAAGCTGCAAATTTACTTGAAAGGGTTCTTCTTTTTCTGATACCATCTAATTTAGACTTGCTTTGATGCTAAACATTCTTCACTACAACACTCATATTCTAGCATCTTTTACTTTATGGTCAGCTTATACTTGGTGAATCATGGATTATTCTCATACTTTCTTTCTGAGGCTGATCGTTTTTGATCAAAATAATGTGTGGTCTATGCCTAAAAGTTGTGCCAGGAAACCAACTAATTTAAATAAACTAAAATGATTTACATTGCTATTTTCACCCTTTTTTATTTTTTTGTTCAACTTAGCCAATTTTGATGATTGTTTTTCTCCAAAATCACTGAATTTTTTGCATTTTCACATTCGAACAATTGGCAGCGCAGCCAATGAGGCAGCAGTGACCTGAGCCTGTGCAGAGGAGCGATCAGACACCGCAGAGAATAGATTCTAAGTGAGGCAGGCAGTTCTCTTGCCTCATGGCAGGGGGCGCTCATGATCCCAGACATTGTGACTCCACAACTGCAAAGTAAGAGACAGTAACAGAGAGTTAGCCATACAGTCAAGTGCAGTGACATATTTGTAGTTTTCTCCTTGTACCACAACAATCACTTATTAATAATCGCAAAATAAACATGAAGCCTAAAACCAAACTAATGGAACAAATTGAATGTTCTGCTCTTTGTGTGGGAAATATTTCAGTTTTTTTTAGTGGCATTGTTGTCAGTTGCTATGGCAACAAGTCTGTGTGAAGGCTGGCCAATTCAGAGAGCGAGAAAGACGTGGTTTTGAGTTGTACTTCAATGGTTTTTCTTTTGCTGTGGAGCACAGCACAAAATTAATAATACCTGCATTTCCAAGTTTCATTGAGTTAATGGAATTTTTCTTCTGCGGCAGCGAGGCTATAGATGACATGTAAAAGAATAGTCTTTTTGCCCTCTAGCATTGTCCACATGCACAAAATTTCCTTTTGTAAACAATAACATGCAAGTGGTCTACATTTGTAGATCTGATTATAATTAAGTCAGTGCCTCACCAGCTTTGCACCTCAACGCACGTCACTGGGTCAATCAAATAATCATGAGGGTTTATGGTCAAGATGAAGTCATGTAAGCTTCTGATCAGAGCTGAACAGGGCATTGAGTGAATTACTGCTTAAAGTGGAGCATAAAAAAATCTAAGCCAGGAGCAAAATTAATTCTGTCCCACTCGACACCTTCTCTTGGTGCTTGGCTTGCTAAATTGGATTGCAGATTTTGAAGCTGAGCTGAGTTTAAAAGGATTGTATCCACTCTGGAGTAGAGCAGTCTGTGATTGCGCCACCTGATTAGCCAGTACTTGCAAAGGATTAACCGCAATGTTTTAACGTGAACATTTTTTATATTTTCCTACACCCTGTGACATTTCCTTTCTTTCCCCTCAGGTATCATATCATAGTGACTGTGCTAGTATATGTGCTGCCCTTAGTGGTGATGGGCATCACTTACACCATCGTGGGGGTGACACTGTGGGGTAGTGAGATTCCTGGAGACTCATCTGACAACTATCATGGACAGCTCAGAGCTAAAAGGAAGGTAAGCAAGCTTAATGACGGTTTTTGCTTTTGGATGGAAATGAAGCATGACTTGTGTTGCTTCAAAACGCAGTGCAACTGAAAGCTAAAATGCTGTAAACGGGAAATAAACTGTGTTTATTTGCCTGTGACAAATTTTCAGGTGACCTGCTCTTCTGATCTTCAGTCATAAGATGAGTTAAGATCAAGATATTTGGAAGCAGTACTTTGGAATGTATTGTTTCTTTCTTGTAAAAAAAAAAAAAAAAAAAAAAAAGAAAAAATAATAATATTTAAATTTGACATTTTGTCATGATTTAAGCATGCCAAATAATTCCAGATCTCTGGATAATCCCTTAGGAATTTGCATTGTCTGAATGAAACTAGTGTGGTGGAAAAACATTTATTCTCCATTACCTTTTTTTGCAGCATGTTTCATGAAAGTCAATCCTGCAGAAAAAGACATGAATACAAAGCATCTTAGTAAAATTAAATGTTAAAGCTTAAGGCCCTATATAAGCTTTTTGTTACATCGTTAATTATGTTCATATTTTTTATGCAAAAGCACTAAGACTTTATTAAAACTAAAAAATATTACTACATCAAGTAGACTTCAATTGCTTCAGCTAAATTAAACATACATCATCTCAGATCCTTTCAGACGTATTTAAAAGAGCTATAATTTAGTGGACTGTGCTAAAATATTTAACAATGCAGGCCACATTGACGAATGTTCCCACCTAAAAGTGAAAATGTTGGCTCTGGCACTTCATGGCAAACATGAGTCTGCTGAAGAAGCAGGTCTTGCTCTGTCAAAATTTCAGGGAACAAAAGCTTTAATTCCACGGATCCCAACTTATTTGATTGTCATTTATTGTCGATGCAACTGGACAGGCCTGTCTTCAGGGTTTATGAGTTTGTCTGCATGTCTAGCACCTTCTCCTCTATCCTGAGGAGTCAGAATCTTCTTACAGACATGTCTTCATACTGGAGCTGTTGGCAACTTTTACAGAGAATGAACACATGTGAGAAAACTCTGGACCATGATCTGGATGACCAATAATTTTACTTTCATTGTTGTACTCTCTCCTTAAAAGTCATTGTATGAAACCATGTTCTTTCATGTCCTCTATTACATTAAAAACAACACATTTTTCTTTGGTTAGTTTAATCACATCTATTATTCATTAAATTTTAGGTGATCCTGATTTGTGGCAATTATTAAAACTGAAAAACCTCAAAACAAATGTGTTTCTTCTGTGTCTTAAGGGGGAAAATAAGGCTCATTAAGCTTTATGAATATTTGTAAATGACTAAATCAGTTTATGGCTGAAGCATAGAAATATTTGAAGAATGATATATTTCAGCTGTCTGAATAAATTAGTGACTGAACAAAATGTTCCATAGGTCCAATAAAGTCCAGTTTGTCCCTCTCCTGACAGCGGCAGCATGACTCCATTGGCCCCAATACTGAAGTCACAATAGGTGTTAGCATATTGCACATCAAAATCCCCAAGAGTGTCTTAAATCATCAGTCAGTTATGTTTATTTAATCAGATTAATAGATTAATACATTAGATGTCACACCTATATATACTAGCAACAGCTCTGCACTGCACATTTTGGTAGCTTTGCTGCTGTATCATACTGTTTTTCATGTGACTAGTCTTTTTTTTTTTACCTAATCCTGCTTTAACATCTCCACCACTTCATCCATGATCTGACTGCTATGTGCTAGCATTGTTTGAACTGTTGCAAACAATTCACTTCAGTTTACAATTATTATATTATTATTTTGTGTTGGCCTGTCACAGAAAGCTGTTATAAAACATAATAAACTTCTCAAGGCACCACACCGAGACAAAACCTTTATCACCCGATGGCCGCTTTATGTTCTCTGGGAATCGTTGCTAGTCTCCTCGTGGTGTCCATTACGTTTTTAGAGAATGGCTCTCTGGGGACGTCTTGCTGAGAGACTGAGAAGATCAATAAGTGAAAAGAAATTATTTTGTGCCTTGACATGTGTGCTGCTCCTTGTGGAAAAGGGTTTTGATTTAAATCCATTTTGTGTCAGCAGCATATGCCAAGTATAGGTAGATCTATAGGTCACTACTCAAACTCTGCACAGAAGAGCTTTAAGAAAGACAAAAACAACAATAGGCAATGCTGTCAAGTGTCAACAAATTAGGCATGTATTATTTTCTGGACTCACAGTGACGTAAATTAATTTGTAAAGAAAAACAAAATTCAATGACTCCTAAAGACAATTTGTTTATCAAGTTAAGCAGTCAAAATGATTCATATTCTAGGTAACTGGCAATCTGTGTACTGTCTCATGGTTCAGATTCCTTCATTTATCACTTGCGTTTTCTAATTAACTCTGTGCCACTTTGCCAATTTTTTTAAATCATTGTGACTCATTTATTGGAGAACAGAACATGCATTGAAGAACATTATTTAAACTGTATCTTTTAAAGCCATTTTAAATAACATAGAACACAAGGTTAACATTCTGATGCCTTCTACACTGTCAGGGTGATATTAGACAAAATAAAAGACCTGCATCTATCAAAAAAAAAAAAAAAACAGATGTAAAAGAAATGTCATTTTTGCAAACAATAATTTCAGCTTTTCAAAGGCTTTTACTTTGTAGAGTATGTTTTAGTCTTACTTTGAAATCCCAATATGGTTGTCTTTTAAGGACAGTTTTAGCTCCATTAGGTACTTCATATGACAATTTTCTCAATTTATATTAAGTGTAGAGTGTAGAAGTTAGGCTTTAATTATTATTTTTTTAAATCAGAAGCTTCCTTTTAAAAAGTAAGCGTAATAGCACCTGTAACACTGGTTGATTTCCAGTCCAATGATTTACAGCATTGGGGTGTAAATCAGCATTGGCACATTGATTTTATCTATAAAATCAATGTGCATCTATAAAATGTAATTTATAAACTATATTTGAAAGTCCCAATGACTGAAACTGTGGAGCTCATTTTAGGAAGCACACACTTTACATATTCATTATCAGAAAAGTGCGTGGCTTTGAATCACACCGATATGCTTCCACAAAAAACATAGCTCGTAAGTCCAGTTTTCCAGAATAGGTGTGAGGTCTCTGGTAACGTAAGATAAAATGAAATCCTTTATCTGGAATGCAGCTTAAAATTGTTGGAGTGTGTTTATCTTTTGCTGTTATATTATTCTTCCTGAAGAGAGCCAGTGCTCTGTTGCTATAGTATTTTGCTCTTTCTGCAAATGCTGACATGTATGTGTGTCAATGACAGGCACAGCTTGACTGTTCCACAGAAACTGCCTGCTCTAAGTTCCCAAAAGGGTCCAAATAGAACTGCACACAGTGTTTTAAAATTGTTCAAACCGTGGGCTACCACTGTCCCTGATCCCTAATCATGGAAGTTGTCTTAGCTGCAATTAATTTAAAGAAAAAACAACTATCTTTCCATCACTGTGAAGCTCACCTTGCTTCATAGTGAGAATGTGACAGAAATATGTAAGACAGGGTTTCTGAATGTATTGCTGTCTGCGCAGTCAGAAAGGATCACACCAGATCCTGAGAGAGTGAAGCGGGGAGACAAATTCCTGCAGAGGATACACAGGGACCTGAACTAAGACACAAGCAGATCCTCAAACCAAAGAGAAAAAATCTAGCATAAATACAGAGGCAGAAAATCAAAATACACATAAGAAGGAGCATAAGAAATATATAAGCAAACACGATGCAAAGAACTGAATATGATGAATATGAAAATATAGCAGGAATAAATAAAAAATAATGAAAATAAAAATTAAAATCCAAACCCAAGGATCATGACAATATAATGTTTGAACTACCACTAAAACAGGCCCCTGTGTGAAGAATGTCAAACTGTAATATTTCTTCAACTTAGCAATAGTTCAAAAGAAATTGTTATAATTTTCTCAGCTACGACTACTGGAAAACAAAAAGCCCTTTGCAAAGATGCTTAATAGAATAGTTTGTTTTGTGTAACACACTGGACTGTTTGACATTTCATTGTTTCACCATCTTTAAAAATATAAATTTTGTATAAGGTTGCAGAGGGCCAGTTTGTTTCTGGGTGTTCTTGTGTAATGACCTCTCAGTTTTATATTTGGTCTATAAAGTTCATATATTCTTACTGTACAATGAGATTTGCTAAGGAGGCATCATTGCAAACAAGAGGCAATAGAGCTTCACCGTCAGAGCCTGATGGAAAAAGCAGCCTGATGAAATCAGGTCAGCCGTTACTGACTTTGTGGAATAGTATTGATCAGCTTTTATTTCTCTGTTTAATGCTTCTTTCAGGCATTCTGTTACTTTTTCTATGAATGTACTGTGATGATCATGATTTGTGCCACAGAAAGTCTGGTTCACAAATGATTTTTTTGTGATGAATAGGGAACTGTGGGGCTTCTTGTTTGGAAAGAGATCAGGTTAGGCAGATATATTTTATGTTTGTGCCACAGTGGCTCTGAAGCTGAGCAGTAAACAGACACAGCAGTGCTTTGGGCCAAGTACCAACATCATTATCCTAACTAGTCACAGGGAAAAGGCTAAAGATCAGTTCAGACAGCAACATTTTGTGTGTTTAAAAGTTGGAAGCTTGCTAATCCGCAATGGAATCACATTTGTTTCATCTGAATTATTATGTTTATCTTTTGTGATTAACTCAGTGGCAAATTGTCATTTGATATAATTTCTGCAAAATTTCATATAAGAATCCCCATTTTGGTGCAGCGGTCAGTCAGTGCATCACAAAATAGAAAAACTATCATTCTTCCTTGTGTAGAATGTGTGATGGATGCTGTTACACATTGTGTAGAATGTGTAACAGCATCCAACCTGTGGATGCTGTTACACTTTTGCTGACACATTTTTTTTTTACTTTTATAAAATAACATATGGACTTCATCAGTGACTATGAGAGATACTTAGAAGACATTAAATAGAAAAGGAAGAATACCTGTGGTATTGAAAAAAAAAATTAGGCAAATATTACCACATAAATGCCAGAATTCGTTCACTTTGTCACAATGCAGTCAAATTCCACTTGCTTGGATTCCTTTATTTTCCATGAAGCAAAAGAAGCCTTCATCCTTTGTTATTTATTCTCACTGATGTTGAATAAAAGAAAATCACTTTTGATTTAATCCACTCTGCCACTATCACTGCGCCACAGGTGCTCTATTTTAAGCTCATACCTGGGGCTCTGCAATGGAAATGTCATTTTAAGAAGGAGTCCTAATGAACTGTCTTAAAACAGCTCTTTGAGGTGTTCTGCGTTTGAGCTTTTACTGCAGACATCTCTGATTGCCCATTACTTTCCTGATTAACTTTGCCTGTGTTTGAGGGTAAGGGTGGAATAGATTCCCTTCAGAAGAGATTTTTTTTTTTTTTCTCATAAGAATTAAAATGCTAAGCCATTGCGTGTGCCACTACCAAAGCAGCACTGACTGTAATGGTAAATTTCTCACTGACAGATGTTAGTACATGTCCGTGATGAAGCACAGATCTGTATGAATGACCGATGGCTAAGGGTTTTTTTCTCTACAGAGAGGTTGATCTAAGTACACTGATGTGACAATATTATGAACTGCTATGGTTACATAATCAGTTGTTCTCCGCACCACAAATTACAAGAGGTGAAAATAAAATAAGTCGTATTTTAAACTTCAAGCACAACAGATTTTAGCGACAATGGTAGGATTTTTACTCTCAAATAAATCTGTCACTACATCATGCAGTGGTTTGCACATATGATGGGCGCAGCATGAAAGTATTTGAAGGGATGGCTACAAACATCAGTAGTTACGCTGATGTTTGCACAGGAAAAGCCCAGGATTTGGGTGAACTGAAAATTGTAGGCAGACTAACAGGGTGGAGAGAGCGAACAGCCAGGCAGAGTAGCTGCAGTGTCAGCGGTCCTGAACCTAAGCGATAAGAGTTCATTTTCACACAAAACAGCACAAAAATGTTCACTGCACTGTTGAGCTTACCTGAGTCCAGTGTGATGCCCAACAGAGTCTAACAACAATTTGGAGAGGAGTGGTGAGAAATCCAAGGCAGATATCCTGCAGGGCCCAGGTTGATTGATAACCGCTGCTTCAGTATCTAAATACCACACCCCCACAACATCCCTGAGGAGCACAGCGGTGGACAGACAGATGAGACAGTGGGAAGGAAAGCTGAAGGGAAAGAAATGAGGAACTCTGGAAATAAACTGCTGTGACTGTGATAGTATATCTTCCTCAACATGGTGAAAGGCTCAATTCTGTGCATATCAGCTGAATCAGAGAGTATGGAAGACATTCTAATTATAGATCTAAATTCTTTTTTTGTTTTTTTTATTTTTTATCTTTTTGTAGGCAAATAATGTATTCAAGCAAAAAAAAAAAAAACTATGCTTAAAACAAACTCTAAACTTTACCCGTGGGAGAGTCTGGAGATGAAATAAGATTAAGTAAAACTACCAGAACTCCAGGGTATCAATTTTAGGTATTTGCACCAATACCTAAAATATGACTTTATTGATTTTCTTTAATGAGATAGGCAGTTAAATAATTTAACTGCTGCAAAAATTATATGATGATTAATGTACAATTTGAAATGTAATCAATGAAACATTAATCAACATTTTGATGTGTAATGACAAAATATAATTCTTAAATTCTTAACTCTACTACTACTTTGTATTTTTGTGTTTTGATGATATAAAGGACGTTGAAATGCCTTGTTGCAGAAAGAGGCTATGCAAATAAAAAGTATTAACATTCAGAAATGTTAACTCATTAAGCTATGATGTCTATACCACTAACTTTATGTGAAACATGTAAGTTGTTTGGTTTATTTTGGTGAGTTACTTCACTGCTTACACAATTTCTCTGACATTTTGTCAAGTAGATGGAAAACGTTTGCCGTTTATACAGTGCAGCATTTTTTTTTATTGTGCAATGATAAACTTATTAAATTTACTTGACTGCATGTGTCTCTTGTTTTAATCTCTGAGAGTCTACACAGAAACATCCCAAATGTTCCAAACTAATCACCAGACCCATTTTGTTTCCTAGTGAACTAATGGGTATTCATTTCCTGCATTAATGAAGAAACGTTAATCTAGTAATGTGCAAAGCTCCAGACTATACTCTAACCAGGTACAAAGTTAAAGCATTAAAAAACTCATTAGCATGTCAATGACATAAGTTTTTGTTTTTCTAAATTAGAGCTTCAGGAAAATGTTCCTTTATGGTCACAAATTTCGTTCTCACTCCACCTTTCACTTTGCTTCCCTCCTCCCAGAAGTGACACTAAACTAATCTATTGCGGTGGTGAAAATGTCATTAAAATTTTACCCAGCCATCCGCAGCATCATTTAGTTGTTGAAGGGAGGCAGACTGATAGAAAACAGAGACGTTTTATGTACATTTTTACCTGCTGATTGCCTTAGATGATCCTAGAAGACTTTGACTGGTTCTGAACACAGTGTTGAGTATTTTAATCAGCATAAAATATATTACACATTATAACACTACAGCCACACACTTTAGAGCATTTTATTGGGTCGTTTTACAGGAGAGCAACACATGAAAAGCCACAGACTTCTATGGAAAGAAAACTGGACTAGATTTTTTTTAAAAAATCAATAAAAAGAATATATAAAGATGTATGAGGCATATATGTGAATTCAGCTCCCTGAGTCATGACACCTTTTTTTGCTATTATAGCTGGAAGTCTTCTTGGTACTTCTCTACCAGCTTTACACATCAAGAGACGAATTTATTTTGCCCATTCTTTCTGGTAAAGTAGGTCTAAAGCTTAATGGAAACCCATTATAAAAGTATTACTACAGATTATCAGGGGCCATTCTGACAAAAAGAATTGCTTTGATCTAAACCGTATGTTTAGAGTTGATAGCCTTCAGGAAAGTGACCACCCGCACAGATTTTGTTTCAATATTGCCCTGTATTTAACTGCCTGCATCCTCCTACCGACCATGTTGTCGTCTCTCCCTGCATCTCTGTCAGCAGATTCTCCCACTTGAGGTGTGGATCTCTGGAGCTCCAGCAGCTCCATAGGTCTGCTATTTTATGTCATTTTCTGCTCTCAGGCTGATTCTCAAGTGTCACTGAACTATTTTATGCTATTCGCCCCCCTCAAGCTTTGCACAAACAAACAACTCAAGTCCAGCTTCTCAGTGAGGACCTTGACATTTAATTCAAAAGTTCATACCATAGTCATTTCTACTTGCTTTTGTCATGCAGCAAATCTCAAAAGAAGCCACTTTTAGCATATGATACAGATCTGTTTGGGTTATTTTTGAAGATGAAAGTTGCACTGGGGGCAAGGCACTTGCTTCCTGTAATTCCAGGTAAATTAGATTTTTCTATAAATCTGTGATTTTTTTTTTTTTGCCTTGAATTCAGAAGTATAGATAGAACCATATTGTTTTTTTCACAGGTATTTCACCAAACACCATGTCACAGCGTTTCTGCGCCAGCCTCCTATACTGAGAAAATTGGCATGAAAAAAAAAATATATATATATATTTTTAAATTACTAGCTTGTAATTCAGTTTTGTTTCTTGTCTGTGCTCAGAGTGAGCCTAACATCTGGTGTTTTGTTGAAAGACTCTATTTCACATTTACATTTAGAAGATGTTGCTGTGAGACGCCAGCATGCGAGCAAGCTGCAACCCTCGGTGACAGAGGCTTTCCTAATTTTCAGAAGATTTTGTTTGCAAACAAAAGTGTTCTAGTGTTTTTACTCATTTAGAATGAACCTCATTAAGGTGAGGCTCATTTCCTCGTTACAAAGAACACGCCACTTAAATGAAGAACTGGAGTAAAGATAAACTAATTAAAATAAAGGCTGAATTTCCGTTTCATTCAAAGTAGTGACACCAGTGCGTCTAATCTGTGGAAGGGAAGGGGAGATGCCAATTGGAGTAATAAGATTTTTCTCCAGATTCAGAGAAAATATCTGCTCTGAGCTCAGTTATTAATTCTCAGGTTTTCTAGTAATGTGAGAAGTTTACTCTCACTTGCAAAGCTGAAATGATCCAATCATAGTAAATATGTTTGATATTCAGAAAAAAAAATGTCTGTTAGCTGTGAATGCTGATAATTATACAGAAGGCTCTAAAGAACCAAACACAAAAGACAAGATTGACATTAAAAATCTCATCTTCAATCTTTACCCAAGGATACAAAACACTTTATTGCTTTCATTTGTTTTTTCCAGATTCCATTTTTCATTATTGCTTTTAACCTCAGTGTATTTCAATATTTACAGAAAGATTTTGAGCTGTATACAATTTGCCTTCTCCATGAAGTCATGTGGTCCCTTGTGTCATGTTTTCTTATTTTCGCTCGATACTGAAAGCCTTGTTCCAATAAGTTCAATGTTTTCATGGACAGACTTAATCTCAGACAGGCCGGTTTTTGGAAGTTTCTCCTGTGAGGCAATGCCATTTCATATTCATTTTGCTTCGTTGAGTTTACCAGTATTATTTCTGTTTTCTAAATTCTAAAATAACTAGACACATTTATAAACTGTAAGTTTGCTAAGCCTTTAAACAATTTGGAAAAGCCCAAATGATTATGTCATGGCTTTGTAAGCTTCTAGATGGAGGTAATGCATGTAGGCAGCACCTGCACCCCATCGTTTGAAGAACAGATTTTCAGAAGTGCCTCAATATTTTAATCTCTTGATGCCTTTAGGGAAGAAATATAATTTCTCTGCTCTTTAATTACTTCTGCAGCAACTGTGTCGGTTGCTGAAGTGAGTTACAGTTATCAAACATAAATGCAAATTGTTCATATTTTCTGAACTTCATGGGCTTGGCATCCATCTACTTAATGTAATCAGTGTTGTGAATGCAGTGCGTGTGATTATTTTCAAAAACTGGACATACAGCAGCATAAATTCTCCATGTAAAGTAAATCTTTTCCCACAGAGAAATACATGCTTAGAATTTGCACAGTAGCTTGCAGCTTTAACAGTAGTTTGTCACTTTGTCTGGACACTTCACTTTATTGACTTTTTTTTCTGTCTCTGAAAAGCACATTGCAAAAATATTATGGATATGCTGCTGATCAAACTTCACCTTAGAGTAATTGTATATAAGTTTATTTTTCCCTAATTCTATCATCAGATGTTTTACAGAACATCATTCTGTGCTTTTTAAAGATACTTTACAGCATCTGAAGTCCCTGGCTGGTTTAACGGGACAGAGAGGGCGTTTCGGGTTAGTAGCTATTGGGACATTCACACTTGTCACTGAAGTCACACGTGTCACTGACCCACCTGTTCATCCTGTGGGTCGTATGGGTCATTGACACCCATGAGTTGTTTACCTATCCAGCCAACATGTGAAATATATTTTGTCACATTTCAAGGTGAGAATACTGCTGGGAAAGAGAGGGGGAGCTACATTAAGCATTGAATTGATGTTTCAATCTCCACAAGATTACCAGGCTTTTCCCAATGACAAATGACTTCCTTGTCTTCTCAGTTAAAGCATTAGTCTTTTTTTTTTTTTTCCTCACATGAAGCGAGGCCTTGAGAAAATAATTCTGTTATTTTATGTGCCTCTGCATTAGCAGTTAAGCATCATCAATCTAAAGGTCAGGGCATTCTTTCCTTTCTGCAGACACCAGGGGATAAGTTACTGAAACGCATGACCTTATGAGGACTTCATTAAGTCTATTAAAGGATAGCGAAAGTCTGCATAAAATATTTCCAACAACAGTACACTGATTTTATTGCCCTTTAGACTCTATGTGACTAATTTGGTGGTATCAGTAATGTTACCACCTATTTGTGCCCAGGCTTTGACTTCCAGGCTGATTTCTTGTGGTGTCGCTTCAATATTTCCAAATAATGTTCTTTTTGATTAAGATTAAGTTTGGCATAGAGTTTAAATGCAACCTGACGCAACACTGTGTCCAATCCTGATCCAACAGGACTTCTTAATTCTAATCAAAGGCAAAAGTAAACTCGACAGAAAAGAAAAGTGCCACATTTGTTCACTTCTGTTTGAAGTGACCTGGGCCAAATTCAGGGTTCAGGCTGCTTGGTCTATATATCTACTCTCTAGTCTTGGAAGCTTCTCTTTTCATCCTTTAAATGCAGAAACAGCTAAACAGTTTTTTAATATTGCAGATGCCAATATTGCTGTAACTCATGAACTTGGTTAAACTGTGCAAATTCTAACCTTTAGGAGAAGTGGTTGTCTAGAGAGAACAAAAAAAAAAATAGAAATTTGGGCCCTTAACCGTATAAATACTTTACAACAGAATAATGAAGTGGGGATATCCATGTTCATCATTCCTGAATGCGAGTATCTATTTTTTAGCTTTTAAATATTAAACATCTTAAATTAGTCTGAGCTGAAGTCTATCAAATGAGACGTGACTGATCCTCAAATTCAGCATTACCATGACCCCGATGACAAACAACCTACACCAACATATTGCTTTGACATTTCCTTTCTTTTCTTTGTACAATTCATTGTCACTGGCTTTAGGATTCGTAAAACATGAACATAGTAAAACATTGTTTGACACTGGCCCTCTGGGTTCTGCTCCACAGTATGTAAATTTCTTTTTTATTTGTTCGCCACCCATCTCTTATTCTCTGTGCTCTGACTGAACTCATTTCATCTGAATTTCAGGACCAATTTAATCACAAGATCAAGGAGGCACTCTGAAGTAGCACAGAAATATATTCAGAGGATCCTACACTTGCAAAGCAAATCAGTGCATGAAAGCAAAGTGGAAAAAAAATTACACATGGTTTTCAAAATCTTTTACACATAAAAATCTAAAGTGTGTGTATCACCACATTTTGCTGAAAATGCAGCACAAGTCTTTAAACGTGTCTCCATCAGCATTTGTGCCTCCAGGGACTAAATTATTTGGTGATTATTCTTTGGAAAAAAGCTCAAGTTCAGTCACATTTTACAGAGAAAAACTGTGAGCATCAATATCGCCAAATGTTTTCTTTAAGGCCGAAGCAGTTCTTGCTGATTAACATGCTTTGATCTATTCCTTTCCATCATAGCTTTGGGTTTATGATTAGTGTTATTATCCTGCTGGAAAGTCGGCTTCTACCTCAGTCTCAAGCATTGCAGAGATTCTCCCATGGGAGAAAAAATGTTGGTGCACCAACATTTTTAAATATGAGCATGATGCGTTCAAGATTGTTAGTTATCCATCACGCAACTGGTCTTGTCTGACCAAAGCGATTCCTTAGACATGCCATCAAACCTTAAATAGGATTTCTGATGCCTTTTTTGTTGCCACTATTATATAAACGATTTGTGGAATGTGGATCTGTGCAGCTTCTCAAGAGTTGCCATGTGCTTCTCGGCTGCTTCTCTGTAAATAAATATCTACTTGTGTTGCCCGTCAGTTTAGGTAGGTGGCCATATCTTCTTAAAATTGCAGCTGTGCCACACTTTTTTCATTTCTAAAAAGAGAACGGCAAAACATCAATGTTAGAATATTATTTTATAAGCTAAAGTTACTTTTTCTGGTGTCCACCGAACCATGAAGCTGCTGTGAAATAAATATCGTCATCTCTTTTTTGCTTACAAGACTCTGCTAGAACTCTCTATAAGTCAGAGGTCTTAAACTCTGACCCTTGTGGACCAGTAAACTGCAGCGGTTGGATGTGGCACTGCTTCAACTCACTCGCATCACATAATCAAATCTGTATGTGTGTCGATGGTGAGGAGGAGGCAGTTCGGCCATTTGATTCAGGTGGGTTGAACCTGACACACATTTAAACACTGGAGTTTGATGCCCGGCCATAAAGAATATTAGAGACTTATTACAAACTACTTTAAACAACAAGTTGTGGAGATTTATCTAATGGCCACCATCTTAAATTTGAATGTCTAAGACTCTAAACCTTTAAACAGTTCACATTAAAATAATTGACCTCCTTGGTAGACATAAGTAACAAGTTTTTGTTAAGTACATTGTTTACCAGACTGGTATCATCTCACACAAAATGGTGTAGTTCTCTATCAACATGTGTTGGCAGATTTATCTGACCTTTCTGACCTCATCACTTTATATCTAAAATATTTTAAGTATTGTTCGTACTGTAGATATGGAAAAGGTTTTTGCAAAAAGCTATGAAAACAGAGATGCTACTTGAATGGGCTCAAGTCTTTTCCATTTTGAATAGTGGCCAAGAGAAACAGCTCTGTGTCAAATCATAGTTATACTGGAGGGAACTGCATTCTGTGCATTTCTACTTAAAAGTTCCCTAAAACTACTGATCAGCTTGAAAAAATATATTGCTACATTTATTTTATAGAATTTATTAGGGTGCTTTTAGCGGTGACATTGATGATTTCATAGAAGCAAAATAAATGATTTCTAATCTAATGTACGATTATCTTAAAACCTAATAAATGTTCCCAAATTAAATGAGGTGTTTTTTATGTGTGTGTGAGAGGTAAAGGGCACTATATTTACTTTTAATATCTCCCCCCCTTAGGACATATTTCATAATCAGCTCTGCATGTTAATTAAACTGACTGACTCTAAATGTAAAGTACCAGTAAAGCTCAGTTTTCAGAAAAGGATCTGAAGCCAATTTTTCCATCTCAATCACCCATGAACTCCTCCTTGTTTGCGTGTTAAAGACATTTCACAGCTGAAGTGACAGCGCTACAGTCCTGAACAATAGTTTGTTTTCCTTTGACTGAATAGACCACGTTTCCTGAAGAATAGCACATCTTGCTGTGAAATTGAAACGCAGCACTTGATGGTGATCGCTTGATGAAATTTGAAGTGTCTCGTAAAATGACGACAGAGTTCCATCGTACGGGGTTTTCTAATTTCCGATAACGCATGTTGTGCTTCTTTGTCTTTAGCAGCTTCGTTAACTGGAAAAACTATGTTCTTTGTGGAGAACAATAAAGTAGATGAATCCATTTAAATTTAACTTTGTAATAAAACATTTATTCAACTGCTACATGTCACTCTTTTCAGGAATACGTAAATTGTGAGTTTTCTGTCTCAGCCTTATAAGTGACTTGAGGCATTAGATCAAAATCTGATTTTATATCCTTTAAATTGTAACAGTGTAGTTCTGAGAGCCAGCTCTACAGGAAATTAAACAGACCTGAACAAGGCCTTGATCTCATTATAATCTCTGTACTTCCTTTTTAGCTGTACAAACACACAGAAGGAGAATGTTGAATGCATCAGAGAGCTGAGGCCATTGCATGAAAAAAGATGTCAGAAACAAAAAGAAAGTGCTAAAATACTGATCTAATCAATTAGAAGTTGATCTGAAGAGCACCGTGCAGTTTAAGAGGAAATTCAAAACTGTGTAGTTTTGAGACTTATAAGAATGATGGTTTTCAGAAAAGCAGGAGAAAGTAGTGGAACAACCTCCATACCCCATACTTGAAAAATAAATAGGAGCGAAAACACATTCAATTCTGCCAGTTAACAAAACATCAACCAGTCCAATCAGATAAATAGAGGTAATGGCAAAATATGTGTATAAGTAAGTGCCTTGAGTCCTTGAAGCATTATATAAATTTAGCTCATAAAAAAAAATGAACAATGAATGAATGAATGTATATAAAATTGAGTGAATCCAGTTCTCTCCAAAATTCTCTGAATTAGTAAATTGTGTGAATAATTTATTCTCAACATACAACCAGCTCTTCTGTGAAAGGCTTGTTAAAGAACATTGGTGATCAAATGAAATCATAAATACAAAGGTACACAGCAGATAAGTCAGGAGTAAAATTGTGGATGAGCTTAAAGTACAGAGAGGCTATAAAACAATATCCCAAAGTCCAAACATGTCTCAGAGTAGTGTTATACCATTAATTAAAAAAAAAAAAAAAAGTTGGGAAGAACTTCAAAACTTTCAAGACATAGCTGTCCACCTCTACAGAAGGCCTGGCGAGGAGAGCGTTAATTGGATAAAAATCCGAGGTTTTCTATTAAGTTTCATTAAAAGTTGTGTATTCTTTACAGTAACCTTTACATTGTTTGTTGATATAATTTCCTTCTTGTTGTTTAGAAACCTATACTGAATATAGTTTTTGTCAGTTAGCAACACCAAACTTCAATTTGAGTCTCTAACTCTCACACTCCAAGTTAGTTCACTGACCCTCAAAATAAACAACTCGCATTGTTTCTGACCATAATTGATAAAGAACCTTAGTTTTTGTCACATTTGCAAAACTCCAGAATTCAAATCTCTTGCATGGCTACAGTGTGGACATTATTTTTTTTAGGAGTTGGCTGTATTGCATCCAGTGTTTCTGTTCAGAAAAAATACAAAGACAGTAGCTTACTATGGTAAAATAGCTTTTGAGATTTACACGTGTCCTCTGCTTTACATTTGGCTTACATGCTTACTTCATATAAGCATGTAAGCTTATATGAAGCTTACATGCTTCATATAAGCAATCTAAAAACCAAAATAATTTCATTATCAAACCAAAATAATTTCATTATCAAGGTAAATTGGAATTTGACTTGAGCTTTCATCTTTTTGGTTAGATAAATCAACAGAGGGGTTTTTTTTATTGAGGAAATAATAAATCCTAGACAGCTGAGTTTATGTCGAAACATGTAAAGCTCCCTATTTTGCATTGAAGGATGTGATAGAACACATACAACTCCACTGTTTGGCTGTACCAGTTCACAGAAAGCAAGGCGGTTTTGTAGCTTGACACTTGGTATTTTTAAAAGGCCGAGGGCAGATGACCTGAGCGAACTGGAAAAGCATGGATGAGTGCTTCACATTAACACTATGTTGGGACAGAACATTCTCAGAAATGAGTTGTAGCTAGATTAGCTAGTAAAAGATAAATAAAGATTAGCTGGTGAAGGTTTTTTGTTAGGTGTCACTTTTTTCACATTTTGTAAACCGATTATTTGCCAGTATTTGATTTCACAACACACACAATGCAATAGAACCAAAGCTCTTTTCACACTATTAAATATAATCAGCACAAAAAGCAGCATATTTTTTGTCAAGCTGGTTTTGTTTGGTAATTCCCACATGCCAAAATGAGGTGATTCAATCCTATGTGGTTACACAAAACAATCTGCCATCATGGAATCAGCTGGATGCCAACCGTACTGTTCATTAGACTGCAGCACATGCTGTTTCCTTCTTTACACACCCACTGTGAATGCCTCTGTTGCCAGCTTAGAGGTGTTTTTAATGGTAAATCAGCTTCCACCTGTCATTTTACCTCAATACTTCCACACAACACCTTGATGAAAGCATGTCAGCCCTTGTGTTGGGGGCAATAAATGGAAGGGGCCTGAAGTTTGTGCTGTGATTCTGTGGGATTACCTGAATGCAAAAGCACCACTGGGGACCTTACATTTATATCCTAGTAAAGGCCTTGGGTTTATCAATCAGGTATTCAGGCTCAGACTGAAAACGTTTTGACTTGTCTTTCTCCTGCTGGCAGACTTTTAGATGTTAGGATATATTAGTCTGTGATCTGAATGGTAAGCACAGAAAATACGCATTAGTTTATCGTGGCCTATTGGTTTCACACAAGTCTGATCCATTTATTTTGGGTGCCATAATCAACATCTATCATCTTTTTCATAAGTAAATCTCAAAATTAGCTGCATAAATATCAGGAATTATAATTTGAGAATGAAACCCATGTCTATTTGAAGACTGTACACTAATGTTCATGCCAATAGTGACCGAGCTGAAACCTGCAGAAATGTAGATATCAGGACAATAAACAATGATGGCTTCGATTTCTTTCATATCGATATAACCACATTAGAGAGGAAAATTCCCCTTTAATGGGGAGAACTTATACATATGTATATATGTATTCAGCAGTACCTAGCTCAGTATGAATGTCAATCATGCACGACCAACTATTGCTAAAAATAAGAGACACAGAAGTACAGATTTAGGAGCGCTTTCTGTGAAAAATGTAAAATAAATAAATAACTGCAGTAGCATTTGTTTAAGGCTTTGTTTAAAGAAAAAACTTACCAAATAAGCTCTAAGCCAGTTTTCAAGTACATAGGATGAAAAAGCAAAAGCTTAGTCATAGTTAAACAATTAACTACGGGGCCAAATGCACTATCCATGGAAGGAGAACATTAAGTGACTGACAGGGTGGCTCATCTGAGGGTCTCCTAAACAAAATATCAGGCCTGATGTGGTTTCAGAAAAAATAAGATTTTAAGCTTTGCACACTTGATTTTTCCCAGCAACAGAAATTGGAGCTACACATACCGAAATGGCACATCTCCGTTAAAATATACAGATGTGTATTTCTGAGAAAGTTCACTGCAAATGAATGTAAAAAAAAAAAGGGGCAAGTTGTCTACCTAAAATCTTTGATCCCTTTTCCCATCACATTGGATTATACGGTCCTGAGTGCTTCTATTTTATGTCCAGACTGTTTGTCACAAAAAAAACAAAATAAAATACCACTTTATGACTCTCATGTAGCCACACAGTGCAGTTTACAACATGACTTGTGTTAAACCATAAACCTTTTTGAAACCTTCACTCAAAACAAAGACCAGTGTTTAGATTTTAAGGGAGGCTGCTTTGTCTCTCGTGGTTCCCTGCAAGGATCCCTGCTGAGCACTTCTGAGCACCAGTCTGCGTCAGGAGAACCTCGTTCCCACGCAGTGCTTCGAGACAATCCGTGACTGATCTTTACCCCTGGAATAATTTACAATACAGGCAGATTTATTTAAAAAAAGTAGATCTAACCCAAAATGTTCATAGGCATAGTGAAGGTGAATTAGAATCAAGTAGTGATGAAAATGAGACGCTGCAAGAGCTCTTGTCAGGCAGATGTGGCCTGATAAGGATGAGAGAATCCTTAAAATCAGGATGAGGGCAGAGAGGATAAAAGTAGAGAAACGTGCATCTTTAGCAAAGTAACAAGTGGGGGTATAAAATGAATTGCTTATGTCTAAATGTTTTTTGACTGTACGTGTGGAAAATCTGAAAATTCAGGACAAATTTTGTCTTAGAAGGTGAATTGTTGCATTTAGCGAGATTTAATTTCATCAGAATCTACCAGGACAGATATTGGTGGTAAGTATTATGTCCAACGGGGCAATTGATGCTGTCATGTTAAGACACAGGCAGCACTGCAGGAGTGGGTCTGTTTTGCATCTGATTAGTAGTCCAGAAGGACCTGGCACATTGTGTACTTAAATAAATAATTAACAGCACTGTCCAAACATTTTCTGTTATATTTTACTTCAGCGTACAAAATGGATTATAATAACATCTGAGGGAAAGGGGAAAGAAAAGATGAGTACAGCATTTGTTGAGGGCCCAAAGCTTCATTCTGCAAGTGTCTTCCACCGCTGCCATCAACTGTTTTAACTGGCACAATGTAAACTGCGTCACTAAGGTAAAATTCTGTCAGCATGGGACTTTTGAGACACCGATCTCTAAAAAGAGTTTTGTGTTGTGTGAGTCCTTGTCTGACAAACAGGAATAAGGTTCTTATATTTACTGACTGCAGACAACTACCCTGTAAAGGCAGGACAAATAAACTGAACAAAGATTAAATAAACACAACTAAACAAACATAATAATTTATGAAAGAATGTTTTTCTGGTTTCTTGCAAACGTCCAGATGATGGCCAAAATGATAAACTGATGGACTTTGAGAGATGCACATGAACCATTTTTCACTTGTAACTTTTACAGGCATGCAGAATTATTGCGTATGTTCATCACTGTTGCGCTCTGCTTCTGTTACAGGTTGTAAAAATGATGATCATTGTGGTGGTGACTTTTGCCCTCTGCTGGTTGCCGTATCATCTCTACTTCATAGCAACCGGTCTCAATAAACGTCTGATGAAGTGGAAATACATCCAGCAGGTTTACCTGTCAGTGCTGTGGCTGGCCATGAGCTCCACCATGTATAATCCTGTTATCTACTGCTGCCTCAACAGCAGGTGGGTTCCCATGAGATCTTTCAAGGTTTATAACTTAAGCTTCAACTCAGCTTCAACTTTTAATCCTTCATTTTTCAAGAAAATTACATGTTACTATGGTAATATCAGAAACACGGGCTTAATAAACTACAGTGTCTCATAAAAGCATTTCTTATGTCCCTTCCTCAATCTTGAAAGTGTTTTGTAGGGACTTAATTGGACAAAGTAAAGCATGATAGTTAACTGGAAAGTTAAAGAAGTGTAATTACTTTTGCAAAGCACTTTAAAGTCTCACCAAGAGAGCTGCATGCCTCCAGTATCAGTAAACAATTTAAGCTTGAATATTATAGAAGAAATGCCTCTAAAATGCACATCAAATAGATTTTGTTTGGTCAGTTTCTTCTTCAGCTTCGGCGGCTTCACCTTCTTAAATAGTCAACAATTCTTCCCTTCTCCTGATCTGGTCCCAGGTTTCGAACCGGCTTCAAGAGGGCATTTCGCTGGTGCCCCTTCATCAAGGCATCCAGCTACGATGAGCTGGAGTTGCGTTCAACACGACTGCACCAAACACGCCAGAGTAGCATGTACATGCTGACCCGGATGGATACAACCATGGTTGTGGTCTATGACCCTGCTGAAGGCAACGGCGGAGCAGGAGGAAGCGAGCACTCCCTGCCTGTCAGGAAGAGAAGCTACGTTACCTCTCGCCAGTCGGAGATCATTGCCTCCAGTGGCACTTGTGTAGGATCACAAAATGGGGTTGCACCGAAAGCCGAAATTGAGGAATTTTCTTGAAGAGCACATTTGCTGAGATATATATATATATATTTGCGTGTAGGTATGTAAAGAACTTTAAGCAGCATAGGCTGCTCAAAAACAGGCACATGCTGCAGTAGCTTGGCTCAGACACTGCAGTATGTCTAGAATTAAAAGTGGACTCTTCAGCGTGTAGAGAGGCTGTGCAAAGCATAATCATCTGCCTACTTTTTCAGCCTAACATGCACTTCTGACTGCATTATTTCTGATTGCATATTTACATAGCCACTGTTGTTCAAATGTTAATTTAAAAATCTCACAGTTGACATACAATATCCTAAATTAAAACTTACTTGATCAGCATTAGAACATGTAAAAAAAAAAAAAAAACGAATCTGAAAATACATATTAGCAGTTATGTACGAATGAAATATTTTATACATGCCATTGTAAAACCATGAGATAATGTGATTTGCAGTACACACTCTCCAGCTGTTCACCCCGTGGCCATGCATGGCCACACATGGACCATCCTCTGCAGAATTATCAGTGGAAAAGCTGTTGAATGAACTCTGCTTAACTCCATATGTGGCTCTGAGTTTAACTCTCGGTTATATAACAATTGAACGGGATGTGCCCCACAAACTGGCAAAAAGCCAGCGGTGAAATCTAGTATTCATTTTCAGCTTATCAATACACAGGCTGAGGGATAGTCTTACTGATGGACAAACCAGTTCAGAGCTGAGTTCTCCAATTAAGTGAATTTTCACAGTTAAGTGCAGCCCGTTTCTTTCTAATGGTTTTGGCTTGTTGTTGCAAATGCAGTATTACTAGAATGTGTTATGCTCGATGAATAGTTCAGTAGTTGGAACTCATATTGAATCATGTTAAAAGTGAAACAATTTTAACAAGATTTTTGGGCAGTTGTTGTTTATGCTTAAGCTTATTATCATTTTTGTACTTACTATAAAACAGTCCTGGGGCAGTTTCGATGTTTTCTTCAACTTGTTTGTACCCAGTAAAACGTGTTGACTTCAACAACTTGGCTGGATACTCCTTTCATTTTTTTTTCCTAGTAATTACCAATTCACCACTTTTGAAGACTTTTGTCTAGTTTGAAAGCTAGCCAAATTTCAAAATGTTTTTATTTTTTTACTTTTTTTTTTTTTTGCTTTATTTTTCAAGTAGAACCAATTAGAGTCAAAGTAAACGTGCCAAATAAAAACACATAGCACCTATCAAAAGTTGATTATTTAAGCTCAAACACCACTTGCTGTGCAAAAAACGAGGAAAAGAAGCATTTGAGAACAACGGACAAAAAGTTTACATATTGATTAAATCTGACTGAAGGCTCAACTGATGTGAATATTACATGAGCCTTTTTGTATACATTTAACCTTCCTGCAGTCTTGAGGAATGGGATCACTTGCACTCCACAAATATTTTGCTCTGTGTGTGTTTTAGTCTGGCAGGATTGTACTCACCCATTGTGTGCTTTCTTCTTTAGAGTTTTATTGGCTCTAATGGTTTTATTTGAAGGTGGTCAGATAGGAAAGCAGGTTGTGAGAGACGGGGAGGATCGTTTCCGAGGACTAGGCCTCCAGGGTCATACAGGGTACTGTGGTGATGCTCTTCCCCTGCACCTCCCACTCTTCCCCTGCACCTCCCACTCTTCC
>VMRN01000013.1:654795-674836 GCA_010277015.1 Poeciliopsis turrubarensis | reverse complement strand
CTCTTCCCCTGCACCTCCCACTCTTCCCCTGCACCTCCCACTCTTCCCCTGCACCTCCCACTCTACCCCTGCACCACCTCAGTATCCCCCCTACATATGGGCTTTTACTGGGAGTTTTTTGAGTGGTTTCAGAATCTGATGGTTTGACGGGACAACATTCCAGTTTTTCTGCTCCTACTGAGCACTGCACTAAGACCCCAGGAGGATTGAACTTAATTAAAGGTTAAAGTTTACTTTTCTACCCCACAGCAGAACCTAGCTGTGGCACAATGTGAAAGTTTGCCTGTGTATTGGTTTTTTATCATTTAGAGTTCGACTATGTAACACTACTTCGCAAAACTGTAATTTGAGTTAACATCTCATTAGAAAAAATGAGGTGTTTTCTGATGAGATTTTTTCAGCAATCAAACAAAAACAGAAAATAAAACCACCTTTCTTATTTTACTACTGAGGATGGCATCACAAAACAACACAAGTGTTGTTAATTTTAAAGTAGTCAGTTGTACTTAACACACTGGTTTTATTATTTAAGTGCAACTCCTAACCAATCCTAAACTCTGAGAGTAGGGACATGGCACTAAGTTTATGTTTTATCTGTTACGCCCTTAGGCCTAGTGAGCTGGGCTGCAGGTGTTTGTGTGTCTGCTCTTGTGCTCCTTCTCTGTGCAGGTGTGACTGGTTTGCTAATCCAGAGCACAGAATATTTAAGGCTGGCTGTTTCTTCCTTCATTGTCACTCTCATCATAAACTCTGCTTCCTCATGCATGTGGTGCTCTGCTGCCAGGCCTCATCTCACCTCCTCATTCACATTTGAGTTTGTCTTTGTTTTTGCATCTTAGCACTTCCATATACATACAGTACATCCAACATTTGCATGTCATTACGCCACAGATAATGACACGCACATTCTATTATAGTTTTTAGTAAATCCTGTTTCTGTTATGGCCCTGAGCCAGTCGTAACAAATCTTATAAAATATGAATATTATATATTGTTTTTATTTTACTTTTGGAGCATTATGGTGACTGAATTCTAAAATTTATTTGGAGATTATCTGTTTTATTTTATTTAATATGAAGGTCACATAAATTTTAATTTGTGTGTTAGAATGCACACACAAATAATTTTTTTACAGTACAAAACATGAAAGAAACCAACAACAACTTTTTTTTGTTTAAACATGTTAAACTATTTGACTGAAAGATGACAGTGATTTTATTGTATTGTGTTATATTGATTTCTTGTTGTTGAAGTTTTACTTTTGTACATTATGGTTACAAGTCAACATAAATTTGAATGTTTATAGACTTCATGAAAGTATTACCATAAGAATGTGAGGAAATACACTCTGTGCATATGAGTGTTTTACATTTCTAAGCTGTTTTCTGATCATTTTTGTGGGAGGTGTTCAACCTTTTATTGATGGCAATGTAAAGGGCCTATACCATTATTAGATTTAGATAGTCTCTATTCCAAATGTGATAATCGGCATTATCACTCCAGTGCTGATGAACATCAGTGCTCCCATTTCTGAAAACATCTGCCGCATCATAAAACTTTATAATTTGTGCCATGGAGTTTTTGAGAAAGTCTTACTTTTCTTGCATTTGATCCATCCCGTACTTTACTCCTAAGGTTTTAACATCACTAACATTAATACTCTGCAAAAAGGTCCACGTCTCATTCCACTCAACATCTTTCAACGCTGTATTTCCTTTTGTTTTATTTTGAAAAGCATTATTTTATCCAATACAAATTGTACTCACAAACAATAAATATGATCACCCATTTTTACCCATCTGATGTTTTTTGCTTGTTTTTAGTGGGTGAGGAGATATTCATCGTCTTAGCCTTTATTTAGTGCTCACCCACACTTCCACAGATTGCCATTCCAACAAAAAGTTCTAACTCCATTCTTTTTGTAATTTTATTAGTATTGACACACCAATTTGCCATCTGTTGTCTGCACCTGCTGTTGAGCGAGAAGCAGAGTACACTGTGGACAGGTCCATCACAGGGTAACACACACAGGACAAACTACCATGCACTTTCACTCTCACTCACCAAAGGTCAATTTGGAGAGACCGTTAAATCTAACAGTCATGTTTTTGGTCTGTGGGAGGAAGCTGCAATACATGGAAAGAATTCATATGTGCACAGGGAGAACATGCAAACTGCATGCAGAAAAGCCCCGGGATGGGACCTTCTTGTAGAAAGGCAGCAGTGGTACCAACATAGGCATGGTGCAAACCTCACTGTCCCCCATTTCTCACAGTTCCTTTAAAAGCTTTTTTTTTTTTCTGACTACAGTCATAGAGAGTGACAGACATCAGGCTTCAAGGTGTCTGCACACATTACAGATCCAATGTCACCATCCATACACAACAGTGCCTTTGTGTTTCAGTTGACTCAAAAGGCTCTTTTTAGTTCAGAAGAGTGTTTTAAGAAAATAAAATCTAGTGTTTCAAACATGAAATATTTTTAGGTTATCTGGCTCTAAAATATGATGATAGATGCCCTCTAAGGCATTTTAACATCCTTCTTTTTAAATGTGTTGGAATGTACAGTACAATGTGCCTCTATCTGTTGAAGGGTGACTGTCTTTTTTGTTGTGCTTTTAAAGGATAATGTGTTGATCTCAGTCTGAGTTTCATTTGGTTCTTATTTTTTTTTACCATGATCCAATAAATAATTTTTTTTACCATGATCTCATCTGAATAACATTTATGTTGCTTTTACAAAACTGCAAAATTAATGGAAACTCAGATTGAAAGTAACTATATTATCCTTTTAAGCAAATGCTCAGAAATAAAAAAAAATACTAATTATAATAATAATATTGTAGAGTGAAGCTTTACATTAGAATAGAATTAGTATTATGATTATGTGGAATGGTGAACTCATGTTTCTACATAATTTCAATGCTGTATCATACTTTTACTGAACCTGAAATGTTTTGTATTGCTTTGCATCAGATAGTATTAATCTTATCTGCTTTATGTAGGTTTATTGCAATGGTCCTCTGCATAGTTTCATGTTTACATGTGTCTCGATATGTGTACAATACAACATGGCTGTGGCTTGTTGCAGTATCAGAAGAAAAAAAGAAAATGTAAAGTAATTTTCATTTGGTGTTGGTTATCAAAAACGACGGGAGACATTGTAGTAATTCACAACATTCATAAATCTCAGAGCAGATAACTATTCAAATTTGGATTTCCACTGAAGAATCAATGAAAGCTAATTCTGTAATGTTGGGTCTAATAAAGAATCCTAAGCTTGCTTTGTAATTTCCAATTAATGCCTCCTTTCAGTTTTTCTGTAAAGAAAAACAAAAGAAACATGCCATGCATTAATTTGCACTCCCTTCTACTAGTAGACTGCTGTGACACAACTGTATAATAATGTTGGTTCAATGATTGATTCTGTAAGTACAAATGCATGTCGTTCATTCTGCCTGAACAATAAAGTAGTCACAATTGAGATTATACAAATGTTGTGTATTATACAATTTGACCTCATATAAAGTGCCAATATTTCTTGTTTTCTCTGTATTGATGTACAAGATTACCTAATAAATTCAAACTGTAATCGTGTCAGCTTGGAAACAAAAGGCGGTAACATGTCCTAGGACAAGCATCTGAAGTTGCTGTGTTCAAATAAACACAAATGGGTGAACAGGACACTCAGTGCTGTCAGCAATGTGACCCAATTGATGAAAACAACACCATCTAACAATGTTTAAGGGCATATGCCATCAGCCGCAAAGTTTTTCCTTCCCAGTTGTGTTAGCAATAGTTGTTTAGATTCCCAAATATGAACAAAATCAATATTTTAAAAAGTATATAGTATATATATACATATACATACATGTCAATGAATAGCACAAGAACCACCCAAGAAAAAATCATTGTATAAACAATGTCCCCCTCTCTGCTGGGCTACAGCTCCTGCACCACAGCATCTATTAGATTGTTTCTCTGCAATCAGCACAGTGCCAGCAAACCAAAAGCTTGAATGCACTGTGTGCACTGTGTGCAACTGTGTGCAACTGTGTGCACGTGCTGTTAATCACACACATGTACACGTGCATAGTTGACAGCACTAAGACCTTCCTCCTGCCTCTGATTGGTTGTTTTGACTGGGAGCGGTGCATTTCTGTAGTTAGCTGTAAGACCACGAAAAAGAAAGTGGAGTTTGATTTTTCCACAGATTTTACGTCTCATAATACATTGTCGAGGCATAGTGACAGTTTGAACAAACATGTAAAAAACAAATTGCAATTTTTTACAAAACTTACAGGTTTTTAATAAACTATTATAAGTAAATCAATAATGAGAGATACTCTAAAAAGTTCCCATTGGAGGCATTTTACTCTTTACCGTTAAGATAGAGATTTAAGCCTTTACACACAGATTTCTCAGTGGATGTATGAATGTTTTATTTACTATAAATTCATTTATTTTATCTTTGGGAATGAATTAATAATTTTATAAATTCTTTCTTGGCCTTATATATTGCATTGAGCACATTATTTCCTTCATGTGACATGGTTGTACTTTTTTTTTTTTTAAAGACGAATTGTTTTGGATTTTTTTACATCAACAGGCATGGTTCACATCACTAAATAAGGACATTGTTCCACAGAAATCAGCATCTGCTGCATGCATTTTAAGAGTGCTGGTTTGTGTCAGTCATTTTTAGAACTGTGTCTTACCCACCACAGTGACAATAGCACATAGCTCTCAATTTCCCAAAGCGCTGCTGCTGGGGAAAAATAAACACTTTATGTGCGGTCGTTTGAATTGTTTACGTCTTCCTTTTTTATCTTTGAAAAAAACACTTCAGCCATTCATCCTCTTTGGTTTTTATGTTGCCTGAATACTGAGAGCAGTTGTCGCTGTCGCTTGTAAGTGATGCTTAGAATTGTCCTTGATGGCAACAGAAGATGTGTTTGCTGCTCCACATTTACTGTGGAATATGACAAATAGCTTCGATGTGTATCTGCAGTCCTTGTTCTCTTCAGCAGTTTTTATCCATTTGCATGCAGTATCACAGAAAATTCATTGGTTCTGAAGTGAAAAAACTGCTTTTTATTGATTCTGAGAAATTACCCATCAATCTTCTAAAAATATTTTACTGAAGATGTCAATTTTAAAATGTAGCCATCCAAGGAGACAACATTCATGGGAAAAATGTCATCAATACATTTAAATCCTCTGGGTTAAGAATCAAGCTGATTCTTATCGTTTGTAGTCAATATTGAGCATGTATTGAATGCAAATTAAAAATGAAGTTGAACTTGAAAATACAAATATATATACATAAGTTTATATGATGGCGCATATAAACTTATGCACCAATAAGTTTATGGTGCATACGGTTTATGCTCCATAGGCAGGAGAAATTTATTTGTAAAGCAACATTCATAAACAGGGTAATTCAAAGTGTTGAAAAAGAAAGTAACAGAGATAAGACAATATAAATAAAAGTGAAAAACACAAATGAAATAACAAAAAAAGGGTTGATGTGTAAGCTACAGTACACAGTGTTGCTTTTATTTCTAATTTAAAGGTTCACAGGTTTTCTGCATGTCTCAGGTTTATCAGCAAGATTATTTTCATTAGAACAATTTTTGGAATTTTTCTTTCTTCTTGACAGGAAATAAAATATCTGCTCCTGGTTCATAGCTGTTTACTTCACACTTGAGGGCATTTTGATTCACATTATGTTCACTTAATTAGAAATAGATGGTGGAATATGACATTGATCCATCGTCCCTGGCTAGACTTCTCCCAGAAGAGATATGTTCTGCTTCTTATTACAACTTGTATTATTTTTAAGCCAAGTGTACAGTTGTCTTATATTTAATCTGGAGAATGTTACTGTCTTTCTGTAAAGACTTTTTGTTTGTTAATTTTCAAGAATTATTGTGGGTCCACAGCTCCTCTGGGATATTGTATCCACCAGACAGTGAAGGATCTGACATTTTCCAGTAATTGACCAAATTAATTTACTGGTAGTCCCTTGTGCCACTGGCTGCAACAGCAACCAACCAGATGATTAACTATCAAACATTTATGCAGTATGTTTGGGAGCTGGAGACAGGTTTCACCAAATGAAAGTAAGTGACAAATTCAGGCTCAGAAATGGGTCTGTAGAAAATACAAGTGGGCTGTTTAGATAGATAGATAGATAGATACTAACTAAAATGCACTATGCTGCCAATAGTACCTATTCACACTTAAATTGTCATGCCAGTATTTTTACAAAGAAATTGTGAAATTTGCTTGCTGGCAACTATTCTGCACTGAATTCTGCTATTAGTGTATATATTTAAAAGAAAGTGATTGGGAATGATAGCAAGTTGCAGATTCAATAGCTACAGACCTCCAAACTTTAAGTGGCCTTCAGATTAGTTAAAAAAACATTGTATCAAAGTTGGCATCCAAGCCAAATATCACATAGTGTGCAATGCAAAGCGCTGGAAACAGTGATTTGTTAGACTACTGCGTTGCAGAAGAGTGGAGATGTTTACTCGAGAGTGACCGATCATGTCTCTCTAAGTGACAATCCATTTGTGGGGTTGGCAGTTCCCAGGAGCTTAGAGCCTGCATGATTATGTCGGTTGTAACGTTTGGTTCAGAGGAGATTAGTGAAGACCCCTGAATTAAATTCATAATACTTCAGCATTAGTGTTATTGATACTTCTTCAATATAGTTCAGACAATCTGATTCTCCAAACCTTATAGGAAAACTTCTAACATGATCAGGAAAGGGTGGACTCACTGTGTATCAGTGCTCAAAGTAGGGTTGTATCTAAGAAGTGGGCATATTGTGCAATAGACATATACAAATGTCCTTGGAATTTAGAAGTTTCTTTCTTTCCAGAGTAAATTATTTGCATGCATCATAGTGCAAAAACAACTTTCTAGTTAATTTATGCAGAACTTAAAAAGCCTCGTGAGTTTGGTGTTTCATTAACAAAAAGACCTGTGAAATATCAGTCCAATCACAAAGAACAAGGAAGTCTACCAGTGTGCTCATTTATCAAATCTCTGCCTGTATGGAAACTTGGCTGAAGTAGTACTGAACAGGTTGTGCCATCTAAACCAGATGACTCCAGATTGAACTGTGCTGCAATTTGTAATGGAAAATGCTCTTGAACATAAAGACATAAGGTTATTAAAATAATTTGTGGGTCTGTTCATGGCAGGTAGTTAACTCACTCATGCTTCTCCTAAGAAGCATCATGAGCAATTTATTCGGGGGAAGATTGTGAAATGAAGGATTTTCTGTAGTTTAGATGAATCCTAAGCAAAGGACAAAAAAAGGAACTGATATTGTTTCATTAGGACATGACAGATTTAAGGTTAAGTCTGCACAGCTGTCACTGCCCCTTCCACCCACAGCATTCATCAGGATCAAATCCTTCTTTTAGAGTGCTTAGTATATGTCATGCACTTTATTTAACAATGAATGAAGTGCATGATAATGCATTTGTTCTTTCTGAACAAACGTCTGAAAGTTTGTTCAGGCAGACATTATGAGAGGATTTCTGGTTAATTTGTGGATTTTCTCTGTTTCTGACCATACAATTTGTAATTTGTTTTCCAAGTCACTTATCAACCAGCGACAAAGCCCTGTGTATAAGAGCATAAAATTAAGTCTCTGTTCTTATCTCTGGTTTACACTGGTGTATATTTGAATAAGAGGTAGACACGCATTTATTTAATAAATCTGTGAGAAAATAAACTCATAAAATCAAATGACACATACAAACACACACTGTCCAAATACTGTAATACATTGCTGTCATTTTTGCCATTGTTAAACAATGTTAAGGTGACTAATTTCCAGTGAGTAGCTTCCTCTGATTTAGTATCAAATAATTGTTGTTAGAAGGCAACAGAGATATGATGTTTGTAACATTTACTATATTTATAACAGTGTATGTCTTAAATTGAACACATTGGTAATACTGAAGACAACAAACAGCAATGCAAAAAAGTAACACAAAATTTAAAAAAAGGTAACAATTCTAAAATTATCAATGAGCAGTGTAGAATTCATGATCCAAGACAAAAGTGACACAGCTTTACATTGAAATAATTTTCTATGTTGTACCATTTAATGAAGACTTTCATAAGAAGCAAAAGTATACATGCATTATTCATCAAAAAGATGGAGGAAAAAGCAGAAGAAACAGTAGGCGGTAAATGCTGTGTTCCTCTGTATGTGCCACACTAATGTTAAGCCAGTCGACCTTTACGCTACAGCCTTCTTGTTCATTAAGCAATCAATGTACCTGTTACAGCAAATTAGATCCTTTCTGTTTCAGTGAGCAGATTTATAATAAACCACCTCCTCTCTTGGATTATCTCCAGTTTGTCTTGTCCAGGGAGAGTTGTGCACTCGCAAAAAGGAGACAAACACGTAAACATCATATCCTACAAGGGACGGTGTAATGAGATATGAGCACCACAAACTAAATTCCAATTAATTTCAGTGTGTTGACTAGGCATTACAGAAGAGGCCTCAAATGAGACCTAACAAAGTAGGAACAGGACATTTTGCCTGACTCTGCAACACTGTAAACTGTCTGTCATATTTCCCTAGAAGAATCAAATAATGTGTACTAGTAAATAATTGTATTGTACTGGTAACTAATTTATTCCTCTTTTCATTAAAATTGAGTTAAACCCCCATCAAAATGTATGATTAGTCAGGATTAGTCTTTGGAGAGAAGTTGTGTCTATCCTGTATTTGTTTGTATTGATTGCACCAGTGCACAAATTCACTATTTTATCTATTGTTTTATAATTTTCTATAATGCCACACCTCAACAAGTAAGTATTCATAAATTACCTGGTAACGACTGAGAGCTGTTTGGCTGTTATTTCCTGATAATCAGAAAATTTTGGTTAATTTTCAATAAAATTACTTCGTTAATAATTGCATTAGTACTTATTCATAGCCAAACCAAACCTATTGTTGTCAAACAGGTTTATGGGGTCTTTTACCCATTTATTCATCAATATAAATCAAAAATGCAGTTTTGCAAACCTATTCACTACAACCAAGTTTTCCTTATGCCTTTTTTTAATCATTGACTTTTTTCTCTACAGGCAAAAAGAGCCATCAAGCTCTCTTTTTCCATCCCTTATTTTAGCTGTGCCATCGTGACCTTTAACATTTAACTTGCGAACTGAGGCATGTCGAGTCTGATATATTGGTCTTAGGTGCGGATTCTCTCAGCATTTTACATTCTGACCTCTGAGTGAACCTGCAGACCTGTCCACTGCTGCACAGATTGGTACATGCCCTGACAGTTTTCTGCCCCTGATTGTTTAGAAATGACCTCATAACCCCTTCTCATATGCATTTTGTTGTTAAAAATGTATTAGATTTATTGCAAGTGGAAATGCCATGCCTTTTTTTTTTGACAGTCCGTAAACACAAACATGCATACCATAGGGAGTGAAGCTTCTTGTTGGATGCAGAGGGCTGCTGCTGATGATCAGGTAATGTAGCGCAGTTACAATGTAAAATGTCATGTTTCATTGTCCAGTTAATCTTTCCTTTACCTTTTTAAAAACAGGCAGGACAGCACCATAGTTGTTGTTCTTGACCACACACTGTTAGATTCGTCATAGTTTAAGTACAAAATAAAGTACTTTCATATTTATGAACAACTACCATAGTTTTTTGAAAGATGGATTCATCAATAGAAGCAATGATTGCACCATGTTTTGTTCACTTTGTCTCTGAATAGCAACTTGGACCAGTTTCCCTCCAAAGCAACAGTAGTTGCCAAGCATCATAACTCATAGACTGTTAAAGATCTATACCCTTTGTACATTGAAATCCATTAGTTTGAGCCACAGGGTTGTAAAGGGCTTCTGTGTAGGACATCCAACTGTGCTGGCTTAGAAAAGAAAGAAAAATACATACATTTGCGCTAGACTTTCTCTAAACAGAACTCACTTTTGTGCTAAAGCTGTGAAAAATGCCACTAAAGGAAATCTCCTCTGTGTGTGAGAGGGATAATGACTATAAGCACCATCATTATGAATTACTGCAGAGTAAGAGCAGAGTGGTGCATGAAAAAAAGTAGGAGTTCAGCTTTTCTAGTTTTACAAGTATATAGCATTTTTTGCCCAACACATAAGAAATAATTGACCAGCAAAAATGCTTAGTTCTTGTCTGACAGCAAAAATCCCTTTAGCAGACACAACTAGGATCAAAACCCAACATAACATCTGGTTGTTAGTTTAAATGGCACAAATAATAATTTGTGCTATTTAAACTAGAAAGTAATTTTTTTTTATTATGCTTGTTTGTCTTTTCGTACACTCTTACATTCCAGATTCCCTTTTTTGTAGTTCCAACCACAGAAATTTTCCAAGCATTTTATGTGACAGGCCAACATAAAGCGGTGGACAATTGTGAAGTGAGGAAAAGTATGCACAGCTCTGAGTAGTTTATACAGATATTGATGAGAAAGAACATGTAACTAAATATAATCCAGTGCATTTCATTCAGTTCTCTGTGGGCCCTCCTTTTCTGCAATTACCAGTGAAAATCTTCTTGTTTCATAAAAACATTTTTATTCATTCTTCTTCACAAAGTAGTTTAAACCCAGTCAGATTAGATGGAGAGCATCACATTTCAAGCTTTACTACAAATTCTTAGCAAGTTTTAAGTTTGGACTTTCTAGAATACATGGAAACATTTTGATCTAAACCATTGCATTTCATTGTTTGCTTAGGTCCATAGTCTTGCAGAAAAACCTCCCTGTATCTATCTTATCTATCATACAACCAGTGCTGACCAGCTTCCCTGTACCTGCAAGACAGCAAAAAAATAAGAGAAAAAAAAAATATATTTTAGTTTTCATCTGACCAGAGTTCCTTCTTAAATAAGTCCTGAAAGACTTTGGACACATTACAATTGCATGTCTTATGGCTTTCTTTTAACAATGGCTTTTTCATGATTAATGGTTGTCCTGTTAACAGATTTTCCCTGCTAAGCATTGCATCTTTTTAGCTTCCGCAGAGTTATCTCTTGGCTGCTTTCTTATTATTGCTTTCCATGGATGGCCAGAACGCCAATGGTTTGTTGTTTCAATTCAATTTAGCTTTACATTTTCCACTTCAGGTGATGGATTAAACAGTCCTAAGATATTACAAGCTCATGATGTTCTTTTATAACCTAATCCTTTTATGATCTAACCCTGCTTTACTTCTCTGCAACTTGTCTGGAGTGTTTCTTGGTCTGTGTGATGCAGTTTGTTTACTGATGTTCTCTAACAAACCTCTGAGGTCTTTTCAGAAAATCTGGATTCATATTGAGATTAGATTATACACAGGAGAACTCTATCTACTTACGTTACATTCAAGGCCCATAACTTATACTGGACACTTAGGTGTATTTTATTAAGTATCGTGAATGTGGTTCACTGCAAATGCAAGTCATACTTTTCACATTTTTATTTGTATGATGTTTTTTAAAATATATCACCCAAAACCCCAATATGATACCTTGAAAGTGCTAATGTGACAAATTGTGAAAAGTTTTCAGTGGCATTTGCAAGAAACTGTATATAAGCAGAAGATTCCATAATATAGAGAGCTTTTTGTTTGTTTGTTTGTTTGTTTATTGTTTTCATTGCTGTTCTGTCTTCTTAAACTGAAGCATGTTCAATCAGACAACTTGGTTTTAACTAAGTCTGATTCTGAAAGTAAGTTTATCAACTCAACTCAATTTACATTGTTTCCTGCCAGACGCACTTGACCTCACTGAACCTATCAGTCTTGCTTGTTCAGGCAAAGGAGAGATGCTCTCTTTTTTTGTCATCTTCATTATTAGCCCAGCTTGAGGTGCAGGCTGTGCTTGACATAGCAGATGGAGGTCAGACAGGAGGTGGATGGTGCAAAGGAGGTTCAAAGAAGGGAAGATGAAACGGAAATAAAGATGATGAGATCTTGGTCGAGGTGTTGAACCGACCGAAGCAGAGTTTTCATAAGACGCAAAGCAATGTCTGAAATCAGATTCATGAGGTAGTAATAGATTACATCGGTATGGAGATTCAGAAATCTGGCCAGATGTGATCTGCATGCAAGCTCCATGAAAGCATTTATTAAATAATTTGTTGTTCTCAGAACCTGCTGTCAGTCAGCAACACAACATTCTGAGATTGGAAAATAATTATCGGCCTCACAGACAGATTGTGTATCAAAGCAAGTTTCAAGTCAGCATGTCAGAATCTTTCCAAAACACATGGATTCAGTTGTTACTCTTCAGAAAACTGTCCTATCACTGTGATAGGGGACTGTCTTTACCGTACAATATGAAATGTTAATTCAAAGTGTTTACGTTACTATAAGGAAGCATGGGCCAGCATTTTTGAATATTTTTCTAAAACAGTTCTAAAACTAAGCCTGTCGATTTTACTCCCTGATGAATAATCACATCTGATTACAGTCTTTAACCTTTTTTCCAGCCATAATCTGCTTCATTTGCCACCAGTTCTTTTTGTAATGTGACACTTAAAGCCCTCCTTGATGCTGGCTGTGTGAGAGTAATTTGTTATGACTGAAGGGGATCCTATCACAGCAAATCACAATTAAGACCTCTTGAGGTCATGTTAATTAGGACGCTTCATCTCAGGGCCTTTTCAAGAATAGCTCTGACCTATTCATGCCCACAAGCCCAGCAAGTTCTATTGTGTCATTGCCTCGCTGATACAAAGCCAGACATTTTTGGCACAAGGTGTACAAACCATTGTCACATGCTATTGTGTGTTTTTCTACCATATTCCAACAACACTACTTTGAAATAAGATCTGGTTGGCCAAAATGATCCCTTGTGGCAGCAAACTATATCCTCTGGCAAAGCTCTGTGAAGAACATTTTTGCTTGAAAATTTTATCAACTTTACACAATTTTCAACAAAAGCTTATTTTATGTCTTAGAATACAAACAGTATAGTATAAATGTGGCTATCTTTGCAGAACAATCAGATCAAGCGTAAACAAGAGATTGAGTTTTAGTATTTTTATTACATTATATCAAGTCATTTCCAATACTAGAGCTCTGAGAAAACAATTGTATTAGATATAATTAATGTCTTTCAAAACATACGTGCCTTGCTTTGGACTTGCCTTCCTGTTAATGCTATAAGCAGGAGCAGCGCAATAGAATTACCTGGTGTGTTGCCTTAATTTGTAACATGACAAGTAATGTAGCAGATATCATCTTTCTCTGGGTCCAAATTCAATGAAAATGGTCAGCGTCTGCACTACATCTAGTGTAATAGTTTCTTTAATGTCTTTTTCCCTCCACAAACATCCTCACCTGCTGACAGCTGAAAGATTTTGAATAACGTTTGCCTGTCAAGCTCTGTCGCAAACCAACCTCTTGAAAGCTTATTTCCAAGAACTCTTGGTTTTCTCTCTTTCTGGGAGCAAACTGAAGTAAATCAGTGTGTGCCCATTGTGAGTTCTCATCACACAGTTGAAAACAAGCACCGATCGGGTCACAATAAGAGAAAAGATTACTGTTCTCTGTCTTATTTTAGCTATGCTTTTTGTGCCTCGACAACACAGCTCCACAATGGGTTTGACTGCCTTCCGCTCCCTTTTTATAGCATCTTTTCTGGAATTTTCAGGGAATTTCAGAGAGTAGCTTCTCTGGTTGCAGACCAGACATTTTGTGAATAACCAAGCTACAGAATGATAACGACATAGGAACTTGACATATTTCTGAAGTTAGTTGCTGTTGGTGTTTCGTCTTTGAAGTCTCATTATTGTTTCAAGGAGTTTGTTAAAACTGCCAGGCTGAGAGAAAGTTATTTGGACACAGTATTTACTACTGAGGGAAATCAAGGGCCTCCTTTTGTTTTGAATTTGTCCGTTTCGTCCACAGCTTTACAGAAATGCAATTAAACGTCCTTCTTTTTCTGTTGCTTATCATATATTCAGAAAGCTAAAAAGTTTTCCTGAACCCCTTCTTTAATATTTTTTGAAATATTAAAGAAGGAGTTTATTTTTATTTTAATTAGATTATTTTTTATAACGAAGTTTTGCTCAAAAAGTTAGGAAGTTTAAGTTATGTGGATTTGTTTTTTCTTTCATTGTAATAATGAAGGAATCTGTGCTGTGATTGCTGTTGGCAGTAACATTTAATTCTCTTTAAAAAGTGCAAATCACTTGTGGGTTGAGATGAGTATGTGGGTTGCACTGACGGAAAACCTTCCAGTTCTTTATACAGCTCCAAATAATCTCATTGTACAAAGGTACAAGATAACCTTGTGAAACTGCACATCAAAAAGATTTTAACAAATGTGCATTACGAATCTTTGACCCTGGCACAAAAACACAAAACCATGCAAGTCTGCTGTTGATACGTTTCAAATTACGCTATTTATGAATCTATGAAAGAAGTGCTGAAAAGGAGTTTTGTGATGAATAGCTGAAAAAAAAAGTATGAAGGTTTTGGGATTTTCCAAAACCTTCATACTTTAAAGTCTTTGAAAGACTTTAACGTTTTCATTGGCACTTTTTTTTTTCGAATAGAAATTTTTATTCAACCTGCAAATAGACATAATAATTTCTGATATGTGAAAGAGTCCCATGCAGTGCATTCCAAGAACTCAGATGAAAGTTTAAGATGTTCACTTTACAAGACATTGAGTACTCTGAATAACTGTCCACTGTTGTTTCTTTCTGAGCAGAAAAAACAGAATTAGAATGGCTGGACAAAAGGCACTTGGTTCAGATGAAGTCAGGGGAAACCCGATGCTGATTCCGGAAGAGCCAGTCCAAGTAGGTTTTTATTCTGAATGAAGATTTAAAATGCTGATTTCCAAACACATGTTGGGAGGCAGGTAGGCTGAAGAATGAGGTCAGGCCTCAGAGGGGGAGCTGCCAGGGTGTAGTTGTGGGTTATGGTGACAGACTTAAGTTTTTTGGCTGCACCCCTCAGAAAGTCGCGATGGGGCAGGGAACTTTCCAGGTAGGTAAATGTATTATGTGGTTTGTTAGTCATGGGAAAACTTTCCCAAACAGGCCCCTCAGGAGATCACAGGAATAAATCTCTCAGTAGCACAGATAAATGTTACTGGTAAGTCACAGAGAAACAAAAAGTGCTCAGAAAGAATTCATATTTGACTGGGTACCAATACTGAAGGACCATCTGTTCATTTTTTGAATCCAGGCTGAGTGACGAGACATCAGCGTGGCAACAGCAAAGGGCTTGAAACGTATCCTTTAGGGGGATCAGAAGCTCAAGTTGAAAAAAACCCCAACACATTAAATCCCTGAATTATGACAGTACCAAGAATTTCTACATCACTACAGGGGTTCATAGTGGATCAGTGTTATCAATAGCTTAAAACAACAACAAAAAAAACATGTTTGTATATCCACTGCAAATGCGGGCAGCGAAAACATTTTGATTTCTTTATTAACATACATTTTTGAGCTTGAGTTATTTAGGGAGAATAATGTCAAAAACTGCAACAAATAAAAGCCTCTTTCATTTTTTCATACTTTTTTCTTTCCTCTGCTAAAAAACTTGATTTGTTAATGCCTTGTTAATTGTTCTTAGATTTTCTTTACATCTTTTTTAAAGTTGTGATTCCATTTTTATTAGCAGTTCAACATTATACATACATGGCCTGAATCACAATGAGCCTAAACATGGCCATCAGTAATATGTAGCAACAAAACATCTCCAGCCTTTTGAGTTATTTGTTTGAATGACTGGGGAATTTCTTTCTTAAATTAGATTCATAGATTATTTCTGTTGTATTGTGAATTAGGCTGGATTTAATGCCAGATTAGTGTCTTATTTGTACACAAACTCAAGCTGTATTTCGCAGTAACCTCTGACCTTTCCGTTAATTGAACTAGCAAATTTGTTGCAGTTTATCTGTTGTAACTCCACTCTGCTCCAAATTTCAAATCTCTGCTCTGAGTTAAATAAGAGGACCACTTACAAATATTTCATCAAACAACAATAGGTGCCATCTGTTTATAACTTTTTGCAAAATTACACTGAGCAATTTTAAATCCTGAAGTAAATAATAATCACCATTGAATTTTTTTTTTCTATTCAAATGTTCATAAAATAACAAGTTGCATGTCAGAGAGGAATGCTGTGTGTTGTTGGTCTGTTAAACCATACTTTGCTCTGTTGATTTTAATCTTGACATTACAGAGGTGCTAAATTCACCCAATGTATTCTATAATAAGTGGTCAGTTGTACTGATGGACAATCATGGCTCCTTTGCTAAAGTTCAGCTGTTATAAATGAGAAAATGACTGATGGGTTCAAGATGTGACAGATTCAACAAAGAAAGATCCAACTACAGGGGTAATTATTTATGCAAACTGGTGATGGATTTATGTTTGGTCATTAAACAGTGAAACATAACAAACACTCTCCCCCAGCAGAGCCTCAGTTCTTATGTAAGCATGAACCATTTGTTTAGTTTTAATTGAGAACCAAACACATACAATCTGTCCACAGCTTTGCTGTTTTCCTTTTATGACCATTTCAACGCTGGCTGACTAGAAAGATTTTTCAGATACAACTGTGACTACAAATCTTCCTGTATTTGAAATTTACAGTTGCAAATAAGATAATAATAACAGAACAATTTCTCCAGTCATATATCTTTGTACTTTGTGAATGTGGATTGAAATTCACAAAATCTGCAGATACAAGTGTTAACCCGTAAATGAAAATTTATGCTTAGGATGTCTAGAAGGAATATAATGTAACTCTTTCCTAGATATATTAGCCAATTTGAGATAGTGTCTTGAATGTGTGTGTGTATACATGCATGCGTACGTGTGTGTGAGAGAAATTTCTTCCTAATTGGAGTATCTGTGCTGGCCTGCTGTAGATCACACATCTGTCCACAATCACCCCATTTGAGTCTGGAGATGCTATCGGAGAACCAGTCTTCACCTTACAATCAGCTTTTTTGGTGAATTCAACCCCCCTTTTCATTCTTTTTGTGTGTTTATGTCTTTATTTGAAAAATCTCTTCATTTCACTTCCCATTTCTGCACTACTATTGTTACTATGCCACAAGAATATGTGGCATAATATTCTGTAATATATCAAAAAGTATAATTTTATTTATTTAGCAAATTGTTGTAACGAATGCAATCTTTGCTTTGAAATGAAAGCAAAGATTTCAAAATATGCATTGCCAGCATATTTTGATGCTGGCAATGCACTGTATTGGTTCAAACTCACATTAACTTGATACATTTAAACTAACGTAGTTAGCCATATAGACTACCTTGACAGATCTCCTTGGATTTAATGCATATGCTGCCTCCAGGAGGGGAGTTTTCTCATTTTCTCCTTTGACTCAATCCAGTCAATAATCCATTAAAGAGCTGCAACAAGACACATAAATGTAGCTTTTACTTTGCCTCATTTTTGAAAGTGTTCTGGAACAATTTAGCTTTGCATTCATAAATTACACAATGACTGGTCTAAACTAACTTTATAAACGCTAATATTAAAATCTTCAAGAACATCAAATTATTTTCCATCAATCCTTATCCCACAGCTTAGGTAGACTCCCTTAATATTTTCTTCTCTACGGAATCTCAGTCCTTTATGCAGCAGCAGCTGAGCACTGCTTATAAAGCATTCAGCGTTCATTTGAATTCAGCCCCTGAGATGCAATTTGTCTCACAAAGCTTGTGCAGAAAAGATAAATCTGTTTTCACAGTGAGGACAGAAATTCCATCATTACCTCCCATAATGAAATACATGCATTTTTTGTTTTATATTTAGGATTAGTTATTAAGTTTGTCATGTGTAATTAAAGATCAAAAATTAGAAAAATGTAACACATCTGCCATTTACAAAAGTTTAGCATTAATAATTAATTTTCTTTAAAACTGTTAGCCTAATTTTAAAAACAAAGAAGATGTTTGTCTCTTGAATGTAAACTGTAAACACATTTCTCAAGAAAGGTCCCTGTGTATTCCCCCACTCTTCCTTTACAAATTTTGAGGCTCTATCAATTCTCCACTCTCTAAAAAGTGCTTAACGAATATTTTCAAAAAGAATTGAAAATAATTTTATTAAAATTATATCTCCTTCCATTTTGCATCCACACTCCTGGCACAGAATTTAGGATTAGCTGGAGGCTTTTCAAAGCTTTTGGAACATAGTGTGATCTGGTGTTCTTTCATCCCTATGATGTTTCTCGTTTTGGATATAGTAGCCAAGAGATTTGTGTTATGCAGGAGATGAAAAAAAACATCTTGGTCCAACATACTGTATCTCTGGGGCTTTTAACAGGAGAGCTGGAAGACAGTCGTAAGACACTTGGAAGCTTAAAAACAATTTATAACGGTGACAAAATGTTTTGCATGTTTATATATTCTTGAGAGTGTCAAGCATCGAGACAAACAGCTCAATACAATGGAATAAAAGAAGAGTATGCCAAAAAGAAATATTTTTGACATTTAATATTTTTTATATTTAAATATTTAATATTTTTAATTAGCCTACAATAAAAATTTCTAGAAATTTCTAGAAAAATATTAACTAGAATTAACAAATTGTTTTTAATCAAAGAACAATACAAGTTGATTGATATGTTGATGGATTTGGAATAGTAAGGCATTAGATTACTTGTTACTGAAGAAGCAGTGGTCAGATAAGACAAAGTGACGAGGAAGCACAGATCGTCAGGACACTTGCAGGCCGATGACATCATAGCTTTGCACGTATTCTTGTGCTGATGTGGCATAGTTTGTGACGTCACCAGCGCTTTGTTGTATAGCACTAGATAACTTCTGTTGGTAGAATTCTACCTCATTCCAGGTCAGTTCAAGAAGAGTATTTGCATTCAGCAAAATCATCAGCTGTCGAACCATCGGCTGTTGAGTCTCCAGAAGGTGAGTCTCCAGCTGTTGAGCCATCAGCTGATGAGTTTCCAGATGTTGAGCCTCCAGCTGATGAGTCTCCAGCTATCAAGCTATCAGCTGTTGAGTCTCCAGAAGGTGAGTCTCCAGCTATCAAGCTATCAGCTGTTGAGTCTCCAGAAGGTGAGTCTCCAGCTGTTGAGCCATCAGCTGTTCAGTCTCCAGCTGTCGAGCCATCAGCTGTTGAGACATCAGCTGTTGAGTCTCCAGCTGATGAGTTTACAGCTGTCAAGTCATCAGCTGATGAGTCTTCAGCTGTCAAGCCTCCAGCTGTCGAGCCAGCAGCTGTCGAGCCTCCAGCTGTTGAGCCATCAGCTGTTGAGCCATCAGCTGTTGAGCCTCCAGCTGTCGAGTCTCCAGCTGATGAGTTTCCAGCTGTCGAGCCAGCAGCTGTCGAGCCTCCAGCTGTTGAGCCTCCAGCTGTTGAGCCAGCAGCTGTCGAGCCATCAGCTGTTGAGTCTCCAGCCGATGAGCCTCCAGCTGATGACTCTACAGCTGTCGAGTCTGCAACTGTTGAGCCATCAGTTGTTTAGCCAACAGCTGTCGAGCCTCCAGCTGATGAGTCTCCAGCTGTCGAGCCATCAGCTAATGAGTCTCCAGCTGTCGAGCCTCCAGCTGATGAGTCTCCAGCTGTCGAGCCTTCAACTGTGGAGACATCAGCTGTCGAGCCATCAGCTGTTGAGTCTTCAGCTGTTGAGCCTCCAACTGATGAGTTTCCAGCTGTCAAGCCTTCAACTGTTTAGACATCAGCTGTCGAGCCATCAGCTGTTGAGTCTTCAGCTGTCGCGCCTCCAACTGATGAGTCTCCAGCTGTCAAGCCACCAGCTGTTGAGCCAGCAGCTGTTGAGCCTCCAACTGATGAGTCTCCAGATGTCGAGTCTCCAGCTGTCGAGCCTTCAGATGTCGAGCCTCCAGCTGATGAGTCTCCAGCTGTATGGGAGCGGAGAGCAGCTGCGGCAGGAGGGGAGGAGCGCCTAATCAGTGCTGTTCCTCTGTTTTTGATCATTTCATACACAAACAACGGTTAAGTACATAAAATGCTGACGAGAAAAAATATTCCCCACATCGTTTTTG
>VMRN01000013.1:642270-654785 GCA_010277015.1 Poeciliopsis turrubarensis | reverse complement strand
TTGCATCCAGTGCAGCAGCGCCCCTACGCGTTGCATCCAGTGCAGCAGCGCCCCTACGCGTCGCTCCTGTACTCAGTGGCGCCCCTTGTGCCACTGAGTACAGGTATGTCTTTTTTATCTCACATAATCAAGTTCATTAAATATGGACAGGTACATTTATTCAATATCACAAAGTTGGTTATGGTTTAGCCTTTGCTTCATGTTTCAGTGTCTACAAATATTATGGCAAGTAGCTGACCATACAGTCAGGTTCTACTGGAGGTTTCCTCTTGATTACTGTCACCACTTCAAACTGCTTGTTATAAGACTAGTTTCCCTCAGTGCACATTTTTAGTTATTTCCTGATACTTTAGACATGTATTGACCTAAAGGTGTTTTCTTTGCTTTTAGATTTTCAGGGCCTTTATCCTCATGCACAGCCTCATGCAGAACTTTGACCAGATATCAAAGGTCAGTCTAGACAAGTGCCTTACCGAGGCCAATGATAAGCTCTACAGCAAATGAATGTTTCATTATCTATTGTCTGTTAGTGCCTCTGAAAGCAGATAACACAGATGTACATAGAAGTCGCCGATTGAGATTATGTTTAATTAGGCTAGAGACTCTTGGAATACAGATGTTTTTCTGTAATAATGATAATCAGAAACTAAAAAAAATAAAAATAAAATATGAGAAACTTAGATTATCTCCCCCAGAAAAGAAGAATAAATGATGTGGCTCTCAGTAATATAAAAAAGTAGCATTATTCCTTCAAGCCATTCAACTTTTCAAACAATATGGTTTTTTTTTTTTCTTAGGTTTTCAGTCTCTAAACTAAAAGAACAGCACTGACTCCTGCTGGTTACAGTTTGCAAACATTGTTAAAGAGGCAATTTAGTATGCTAACGGCCTCAGTAGCTGTGAAAAATTTGTAACATTTTTTACTGTGGAACACCATGCAGTTGGTCTTTCATTTGAGGACTTCGGAGTTACATATGGAGTTTTTTTTAAGGTTTTTATCCTTAACAGAGACACTTCCGTCTTTCCAACCAATCACTGTGCAAGAAGGCAGTCACGTGTAGCTTTGCGTGGCGTGGCTGTGTCTCAGTCGAAAAGACGACGGTGAGTTTGCACCTAAAGTTCACGTCTCTTTGAAGCGTTTGCTTTCTTGTTTCTTCCAGTAAAGGTTATTACATATCCGCTGACTGTTGGCACATTTCGGTTTACGTATTTTTTTTTTTACTTTTTTTTTTGCGACGCTGTCTTAATGTAGACGAAATCTACATGCAAAAGGTTTCATGCTGTCTAAATATACTCTTTATGAATTCCTCTGTTTAAGTAGCAAAATGTTACATTAATGCATGAAAATTGTGATTCTAGCTCATTTACCATTTCAAAATAAGAATGTTTATTTGGTTATCTACTTTCTTTACAGCATGTAATCTAACTGAATCCAAAACCAGAAACCTCTTTAGAAAAAGTAATAGTCTGCTTTGTAAAGCTTTCTTAATGTTCTCTATCATGTCCATCAATGTGGTGAACACTAAGAGTTTGTGATGGTCATCATTCACAAGTCCAGATCCAAATGTCGTGAAAAACTTAAAAACTCGTGAAATATTTTTCACACTCATTTAGCAAGTGAAATCATATGCATATTAATTTTACACAGTTATTCGATGCCTTTATTTCTTTTGGGACTTTTGTGATGGTTGTTGCTTAAACATGAGGAAAACCTTACATTTGGTGTCTGAGAAAAATAGACTATTTCATAAGATCAATAAAAAATGTATCTTATGTTGCCGAATGAGTGCTGACCAACCACTAGACCATGACATTTCATTTTTTAAAACCATTTAATGTAATATTTTTTTTCCAAAACTGATTTTCAGTCTCATTACCTGTAAGTAATAATCTTTAAAATTAGTAGAATAAATGACTGAAAATTTTTTAGTTATTTCTCATAAATCTATCAGATTTTTACTTTGGGACATTTTTGTGCAACATTTACAAAGTGACAGGCAAATGGATTCACATAAAGATAGAAATATGCAATGCATAAAAACAGAATAAAGAACATATACAGGTTACTTTTCAGTAGTATACTAATTTACAATTCACAGTAAAAGAAGAACATCTCACTCTCTGCCAAGAGCTTATGAAATTGGTGATCAAACCCTTTTAAATGGGTGAGGAATTTAAATTACTCTTTATTTTTCTTTTTGTTCAAGTGTGTAAGATGTTCAAACTGCCGTGTTTAAAAAGTAACAGAGTGTCACTCATTACGTCTTGGTCAGCAGGTATTGTCTTCACAGTTTACTGCAGGCTTAGGTATTATGTAAGACCTCACAGACAGTGTAATGAATCCCACAGATGCTTGACGTTTTGTGAAGAATAACAAATATCAAATTGAGCTCATATCTGATCAATGCTCCTCGTTTGTTTGGTTTCTCTTCTTCACAGTGAAAACTATGGGCCGTCTGGATGGGAAAGTGATTGTATTGTCTGCTGCCGCCCAAGGGATTGGACGCGCTGCAGCAATAGTAAAGTGCTTTTATTAAATAAAAAAAAAAGAAAAAAACAAAATAATGTTTTTCTCTTTTTTTTCTGAAAATTTGTTCGAAAAATGAAGCCTTTCCCTTGAAAAGTCTAAAGCTCCTGAAAGCAAAATCGGCTCATTTGAGCCCATTTAATGTCGGTGGTCTGTAAATGACTGCTCTAACAGCATTCCCAGAGATGAGGTAAACATATGTTCAGACCAATCTTCTTGCAAAACCCTCATGTCATACTCTCCCCAAAGTGGTAATAAAACACTTGAATCCTCAGTTCAATGGACCCCGAAGATGTGTCAAAGTCTTCTATCAGAAGGTTGTTTTCTGGATATAATGGAACATTGAAGCCATAAATTCAGTTAGTTGCAACTCATTACAGTCACTTCTATAGATTCAAACATCCAGTGTGCAGGTTGCACTATAAAAGGTATTTAGTAATACAAATTTAAACAAATTTAAATTGTAACACAGTCAGTTATGTGTTCTTTTCATTGCAAATTTAATTGTAGATAGTTTCTTCTTTTATGTAATATTACTGATTTGGAAATCAGAATAATCTAATAATGTCGCATTAGTGAGGCAAGTTTTTTTTAATATTTTTTTTATTACAGGCATTTGCAAAGGAGGGAGCTCGTGTCACAGCCACAGACATAAATGGAGAGAAGCTGAAGGAGCTGGACGCCTTTGAAGGCAAGAGGTTTTTCTGTTGGTTGTGATTGCCACCTACTGGAAAACTGGGGTAAAACAGACTGGAGGCGTTGCAGTAACTCCTTTTTTAAATAATCTTTTAGTCCTTACTAACTACCCTAAAACTGGCAGCATAGCAAGATGTTTTGTTCTTGATCATTTTAGATATATAAACAACACAACATGAACTGATTAATTGGTTACAGACTTGAACTCTGTATTGCTTATTACATAGGTGCAGAACTTTTGTATGTCTCATTAGCGGAGGAATGAATTCCTCTGAATCCACATCAGAGAGGCTTGCATGTTGTTCTTCCAAAGATAAGATAATTTTAGACAAACCTCATCTGATGGTCTTTTACCATCAGATGAGGTAAGGAACATTTGGTTCTATCCCACAGAATTAAAGTCAGAACAACAAGCAGATCAGATAAAGGTGAAATCGAATTATTACATAACGCAAAGTATAATTAGACAACACACATTTTTGTGTTGGGCACACAAATGTTTTTTGGTGGTTTAGAAACCACCAAAAAAGTGGTTTCTAAACCACTTTCATTTATTGTTTTGTTTTTTTTTTTAAAGGCTGAAACTGCCTTTTGTTGTCCCACCTTTATTTTTTTCTTCTGGAAGAAAAAGTAATGTTTTCTATCTAGGGGAAATTTGTATTCCACCCACATCTTTGATTTTAGTCTTCATGACTGTTTCTTTAACTCACAAACAGCTTTACTGATATAACAAGAGATTTTGGTTGGTAGAACTGTTGTTCTGACTTTGAAGTATTTTTGTCTGCTTAGATTTCCAATGCAGCAAGTTTCTCCTAAAATTTTACAATGGTAATGCATTTGCTAATTTTTTGTTTGACCTACCTAATTCTGACATAGCTAATTTGAACTAATCTTTTCATCATACATGGAGGAAATGCAGTTAGTTTCTAAGTAACTGTGGTATAATAAATAAAAAAAAAGATTTAAATAATATATTTTTCTGACCAGGAATCAGGACTAAAGTGGTGGATGTGACTAAAAAGGACCAAGTGGAAGCTCTGGCAAAGGAACATGATCACGTTGATGTGCTGTTCAACGTTGCAGGGTACTCTACGTTTCTTGTGACGTTAATCAGTGAATATAACCATTTGAACATGGAGAACAAATTAACTCCAATGAAAGTAAGGGTACTCGTCTTTTGAGCTACGCTTTAACAGCATTCTGCAATGTTTATCAATCCCCTTACCAAATATCCAATGTTACCTTTAAGAGGAAACCCCTTTTTTTACCCTAGTTTATTCATTTGAGTTGGACGTTATCCTCACAGCTTCTATGACACCAAAAGAACATTCTCTATTGCAGTCCAGGTCCATTGTGGCTTCTTGCTTACAGGTTCGTGCACCACGGCACCGTCCTGGACTGTGAAGAAGCAGACTGGGACTTCACCATGAATGTGAACGTGCGCAGCATGTATCTCATGTGCAAGGCTTTCCTGCCCAAGGTGATTCTTCATTTTCTACATTCTTAACACAGATCACTTCATTGCTGAGAGAACATCGTGTAGAATGTTGTGGAAAAATAAGCGACATATGCCTCTAAAGTTGTTCTCAACCTTTGTCTGTTGGGATTAGCTGTATTACTCTGAGCCTGTGACATGATGAACTGTGACTGTCCAGTTACTAATCCAGCCTTTAATCCAACCTCGGAACTAGCTACAAATCAGCACAGCATTTTGACGATTTTTTTTTTCTTTTTTTGTTGAGATTGAAGCAAATTTGCCAAAATGGAATTTCACTCGATAGATTAGTAAAAGATTGCTTTATTTTATCACTCTAGATGTTGGAAAAAAAGTCTGGAAACATTATTAACATGGCTTCAGTTGCTTCAAGCATAAAAGGTAAAAAAGAAAAATATATGATAAGTATGATAATTTTTTTTATCCTTTTTTCTCAGATATTTGCTTGGCATCTTTGTCTAAGCGTAAATGACATGTGCTTCTTGGTTGTAGGTGTTGTGAACCGCTGCGTCTACAGTACCTCCAAAGCTGCTGTCATTGGCCTCACCAAATCCATAGCTGCTGATTTTATCGAGCAAGGCATTCGCTGCAATTGTGTTTGTCCTGGTCAGTGTTAGACAAAAATAATATTTTGTTTGTTTTTTTTTTTTTTTTTTTTTTCCCGTCTTGTTTGTTTCTTTGCTATTGATAAATTTTAATTGTCCTGAGTAAGTGAAGTGGAGTTCTTCGAAATTAGGAGCCTTATCTTGCAAAATCTCACCCTAAACTTTCAGGAATATATTGTGTAACCTTGTTGTTTGTCACTTCAAAGGCACAAGTGAGCGCAATCTCATGCTTATCCATAGTAATACTTATAGAGTAAACCTGGCCTTGTCTTCCTTATCAGCATCTTCCAGTTAGTCACAGAGCTGACACTGCTTACTAAAAACATTTCAGATGAATGTCTGACCTGCTGTTTTATGTATTTTCTCAGGAACTGTTGATACACCGTCCTTGAGGGATAGGATACAAGCTCAGCCTGACCCAGAACAAGTACTGTATTCCCTGGACTTACAATTTTTGTGTTTATTTCACTGGTATCCTGCAAGTTATCTCAAGTTTCACAAGCGGAAATTTTGATTGCTGGCTGTTAAAGTTTATAAATACCATAAATCTTATTGCTGTATAGGCTTACAAGAACTTTATGGCTCGACAGAAGACTGGAAGAATGTGCACCGCTGAAGAGGTGGCGCACCTCTGTGTATACCTGGCATCAGATGAGGTGAGTCAAGTCAGATGTGATACACTGGTACCAGGTTATGACTGTAGTCTTTGTGCTTGTATATAAACGTCTTATGCTGATGAATTTTGTGTGTTTTGTAAAGTAATGTAGTTCATCTGTAATTTGTATCCGTGTCCTTCACAGTCAGCTTATGTCACTGGAACAGAACACATCATTGATGGAGGATGGAGACTGTGAAGAACCGGTGGCATTCTCAGCATCAGTAAACTGAGGAAAGTTTTAGATCAAAATAAAGCTTAGATAATAGTCTATTTTTGCCCTGAATGTTTTTTTTTTTTTTTTTTATCTCTGCTAAACTAGCGTTTCAAATTAAACATGTCAGAAGACTACAAGTGCACTGTGCCATGCAAAAGTAGTTAGGCCCCTTGAACTTTTTTCTTTTGGAAACTTTAAAATCACAATCTCTCTCTGACTTATTTTATGTGGTAGTTCAACATAAAGTTAAAAGTTTTCAGACTTTTTTTTTTTTTTTTTAACAAATAAAAATCTCAAAATGTGCAATATAGAATTATATTATGCTCCCCCCAGGCCAATACGTGACTTGAAAGATGAAGCCACCTTTTGCTAAAAACTTTTTGGAATTTGTCGGTATCAGATTTGCACATCTGGAGTCTGTAATTTTTGCCCCTAGTTTTTCACTAAATCAGTTTAAGCTCACTGTAATGTAATGGAGAACATTTATAAAACAAAATTGTCCCAGTTTCCCAGTTGGACTATGCATGAACTAGGTCATTTTAAAACATGCACATATTTTGAAGTTGGATAAAAAGTTATATTTGTGTCTCAACTGACAAAGGAACCTTGAGAATTTCCCTTCAATGAGGCTTTATCTCTAGAGTGTTCTAGAAAGGCTAATTTTGTGAAGGGCACAAATAGTGGTTGACCTGAACTGTGGATCTCTGCGGCATCTCCAGAGTTACCATGGGCTCTTTAGCTGCTTCCATAATTAATTATTTTCTTGCCCAGCATCAATTTAGGTGAACTATTATGTCTTTGTAGATTTTTTGTTGTAAACAGTTAAAGTTAATAGTACCTGCAAAGTTTGCAGGTACTATTAACAATGTTTGCACATTGTTGCAACAATGTTTGCACTGCAAACAATGTTTACATTGTTTGCAGTGCAAACATTGTTTCCAGTGTTGGATGATGATGTCAAAAATTGATCTTTCCAAAGTTTGATATATTGTTCTGCAAACTAAACCTGCTTTTTAGCCTACTTCTCTCCAACTTGGAGTAACCTTTTTGCTGTGTTTCTTGGTTGTTGTGATGATTACTTCAACAGAATATCCTCGCACTTCATAAAATGGTCAGTCACAACTTTGATTAAATGTTTTAAAAAAATATATAATATAGTAGTAGTAAAGTCATATTGTCATCGTTTAAATAAAAATTAAAATTCCAATAGATATATATATTTTTATATGGTTCTTATTTGTTTCTCAGTACAACATGCACATCATACAAAACGTTATGATAAGTGAAAAGTGCATTAAAATGTAAACAGCATAAAAATCCATATTTCCCTTTCGTTTTGTCAAAAAACAAATTGCAGAAGCAAACAATGCAAAATGTAAATACTGAAAAAATGAATGTTTCCGCCTCCCTTTCCTCCACCCCCAACTTGCGTTCGCCCTATATATATATACACAGTATTTGCCTGTCTATCACTAATCCGCCTCATTCCCAGTACCCACCTGGTGTTTGATCCTCAGCACAACCACAGTCGCCGTCAGTGACACTCTTCAAACCATGGCTGTGTTTACGGTATGAGGTGAGCGGGTTTTCTCCTGCGATACGCTTATTTAGAGAGTTTTGACAGACACGTTAAAAAGGAGTCTCCGTGGCAACCGTGAGTCTAGAATGGGACACAGGGGTTTCAGAGTCTGGACGGAGCATGGTCAATTATAGCAGCTGAGGAGGCGCACAATATCGGACAAGAGCTTCCTTGTTTTTATGTTTATGTTACATTAGTTTTGTTCTCTGAAATCATGCCTATTATTTATACCGGAATGCTTTTTTTTTTCAACACATGAAGCACGGTTTTAGGACGTTTACAGCGCTGTCACTGACACATGGTTAGGTTAATGAAGTAAGATACTTCGACTGGTTAACAAAAATAATCTTCACAGTAAAAGTCACAGTGTAGATGAATATGTCCGATAATGTATGACTGTTGTATTGCTAGTCGATATCTGAAAGCTTCAACAGTTTACACTGCCTGTTACTGTGTGACCAGACCTCTGTAGGCTAACGCTACAATACAAAAACGTCACTGACCCATGTGTAGCAACAGATATGTCTTTAATGTTCTAGCCTGCTAACTGTGTTGTTACTGGTAGCAGTCGTTAGTTACCGCTTTACCTGCTTGAGCTAACGCTAGCAAATGTGCCATATGGTCGAGCTGTAAGCATTGATTAGTGCGCTTTTTCAGAATTGGATTATCAAACGTCTGTTGCCCTAAGCAGCTATCAAAACATTGGAGTAGTTGGTATACAGCCTTTATTTGTAGTGTCTGCATCTTCATTTGAAGTTGGAGTTATGGCAGACTGCAATGTCACAGTTACAATTAGCTACTCAATTTATTAATGTCATTGGTCATTTTAATGCACTATTCAGCTGTGTAGTTTCTTAAATTTAGTTTGGGATAAGCTACTATAATTTTATTTTAACCGTATCATATAGGCGTATTGATATATATTGAGCACAAGGTTTTTGTATCAATGTATTAGCATTAGCAGAGCAAGATGCCCTTTAGCATACTAACATTTGTTTTCTCCAACAACATATACATACATTTATATATAATAGTATACAGCTGATTAATTGGGTATATATCTCCACTGCTGGATTTTATTTTACAGTGTACGCTTTTAAACTAAGTAGTTTAAAGAAGCAAAATTGTCTTTCATGTGTAATTTGATGTACTTTCAATAGGCTTAATAGTGGAGCTGATCAGCTAGTAAAGACTTTTATTTTTTAATTATTATTTTTGCTTTTTCCTACAGTGTTTCAAATGTAATACCAAAACATAAGATATGTGGATTGACCAATACAAGGTTGTACATCAGTATGAAGAAAAAGGGAATCAGTTTAGATCTTAAACAAATACTAATCTGGAAAGTGTGGCATGCATTTGTATTTAGACACTGAGGGAATACTTGTAGACTAGTTTTTGTTGCTATTACAGCTTGCCTGTTCTTATTTGCAAAACCCAGTTTCATGCATCTTGCTGCCGCTTTGTATGCGGTCTGAACTGAGACCTTAGCTTACCTAGACGACTTTTCTCTGACTGCTGAGTAACTGGAATTTATTTCCTGCGTCCATCTTCCTTCTGTTGACTGGATTGAGGTTGTTGAACCAGGCAGGATTGTGCTGACTGGCAGGATGTGGAGCATTAAAGCCCTTTCTGCCTGGTGGTAATTTTTCATGAAAGTTGTCAGCCGGAAACCAAAACTTGATATAAATAAATCATTCAAGTTTTTTGAAAATGAAATCTGGTCATTCCTGTCTGCTTGGACCCTCTTCACAAACTGTTTTAATTTGTTTTATTGTAGTTGTATCAGATAGAGCCAAAAAGATTATGCCTCAAGGATATAAAACATAAGTAGGCTATGTCACTTTTTAAAGGAATATCTTGATTTGAAAAAATTTAAAAAGTGGGGATAAAAAAAAAAAAAAAAAAGAAAAAATGACATTAAGAATACTGATAATGCAGCAGCAGTACAAGTTATTTTTGAAAGAGCAAACTTTTATATGTTTAAATCCTGGCTTATAGCTACAAACACTGACCTTGACATTTTGTTCTGACTGTAAAACTAAACTATTTCCTTTAATGGTAATGGTGTGCTATTTGCTTTAATGATTATGTATTAATTTCTTTTTTCCTCTCTCACTGTTATTAGAACATGAGATGTATGAACAGGAGCCCCAGGTGAACGGCTGGACACTAAGAAGTGAAGGAAATTCAAATGGCTGAGCTCAACCGTGAGTTCAACCTGTTGTGATAAAGAAGCAAAAGAATCCGAAAAACGGTGTAGTGCAAGAATGGAGGAAAACCCAGAGAAACCTGCAAAAACTGAACCGAGTCCTACACCCAGCCCAGCGCCCAGCCCAGCGCCCAGCCCAGCGCCCAGCCCGCTGCTGGATAGAATCACTCTTCCTACTGCAAATCATGTTGAGGTAAAAGCTAAAGGAAAAGGAAAAACTGGAACCCACACACCCAACTGAGTATTTCATTTTAGAAGAATATCTGTTTTCTAATCTATTGGCATGCTCCCATTGATGAAGAACATAGTCCATGGTCATAATAAACTGTGCTCTGTTGTAAATATTGCGATCAATCATTTTTACCCAAAGGTAACTTAAAAACATCATATCTCAGCATGTTTACACCATAATCTAGATTCTAAAGTCTATCTGCTATGTTATGGACTCTCTTTTCTTTGTGTCTTGATTCTTCCCTAAAAGCATCTCAACGTGAACCAGTTCCAGGTGGTGGTGCGGCGTTGCTCGACTCCAAACGTAACAGAGGAGACGACCTACTTTATCCCTCGGCATCCTGTGGTAGATGCTGGCACCAACACAGACCCACCAGTGGTCTGTTGCCCGCTGCTTCGCAAGTTTTGCCCATGTCCGCCACGAGGCCTCCTTGCCTCTCTCATTACCAAAGGTAACCACAAGGATTCACTTGTAGGCTAAGTGTTTTTATTGTTTTTTTCCTTTTAGAACTATTAAAAATTCATATGTTACATTAACTTACATTTTTGCACGTGTATACAGTAAACGGTACTGATTTGCAAATGACTTAGTTTCACACATATTTAGATGTGTATTCAATATACAAAATTTAAAGTGTCGCAGGTTTTCAGTGGGTTAAAAAATCTGGCAGTGTTTTTTTTAATTTTTTTATTATATCTTTCTGTTTTTCAAAAAACTGACAAAAGGGACAAAATTGATAATTTGTCTTTCAGTTAATGTCTGTCTTCTCTTCCCTCTGCAGTTCTTTTGGCAGCTGTACTCTTTGGGGTGATTGTGTCCATCACAGAGGAAGAATGTCTTCCCGGGGGGAATCTGTTTGGCATCACCATACTCTTTCTCTGTGCGCTTCTCGGCGGCAAAGCAGTCGCCCTCATCCAGCTGCCAACACTTCCACCATTTCCACCACTCCTTGGTAAGCTAAACAAATTATTGTCATTTAGGCATCAATTTCTAATTTCTAGTTTCTAACTATATACATTAAATTTTTTGTACCTCAAAACCTATTTATGCATCATAAAATATATTTTTTTCTATAATATCCCTTAAAAATAACTTGCAGATGTAATACTGCATTTGTGATGGAGAAAGCTCTGTAATTTTAGCTATAACTTCATTCATATGTGCTTGCATCCTTTAAGGTAGCAGGGCAAGAGCCTCAAGGAGCCTTCCTGTTTTGAACGATTGTCATTGATCCATATTAAGAGCAGAGGCAACAATAGGTTGTGTCTGAGAGGAATTTGTTTCACTTTGTTCTGTTAAACAAGATTTTTGTTGTTTTAAAACAGTGACAAAGTTATTGTACATTTGACATTTTTACACCAAAATGTAAGAAAGTAAAAAAAAAAAGGTTTTCATGCTGACATTTGAACTAACCCAAATTAGCTAGAAAATGCTGCTACCATTTTTATAAAACACAAACTTCATTTTTATGACAGTTGTCAATTTCATAATGAGTTTTTTTATTATGGTGAAATTGAAATTTGTTATGCTTGTTTTTGTTAATAGCAAGCATGCACAAAAATATTCCTGTTAGCATAATAATGCATATCAGTTATGTTTAAGAATGGAAAGGACAATGGAGCTCTTTTATGCTGGATCAATTTAAATAAATAATATTAGCTCTGAATCAGTCACTGCAGTCGTCATATTAGATATAACTGACAGCAGAGCTAATTTTGACTGACTGGTCCAGATACATCAATGAAAGTTCCCCACTTTGGTGTGCTGGACATATAACACATCCAGGACAGTGGTCCCTGAGGCCCAGGGTTGGGAGCCAGCTTATTGCTTCTATGTTCAGTGTTTTTTCACTTTTGATCAAGAAGAGTTTTTGGTTAGCAGCTTTGATTGATTCTAACCTTTTCAAAAAGCTTTACTTTTATTCTGCTTAGTCTTCAGTTTTTTCCGCATTTAGTCACATTCACCTAAAATCTGTCCACATGATCTGTATTGTGCGATAGACAACCCCAAGTAAAACAGGGTTAAAGCGGATCTTCTTTCCTCTTTCCCATCCTTTCTGCTGCGCTGCAGGTATGCTGCTGATGGGCTTCCTGCTGAGAAACATCCCTGTTGTAACAGATTCTGTGTACATTAACTTCAGATGGTCTGCTTCCCTGAGAAACATTGCTCTGGCTGTCATCCTGGCCAGAGCTGGCCTGGGGTTGGATCCCAAGGTATGACTCATTCTCATATGAAAGTTTAGGGGTTAAATGGAGTATGAGTATTTAAAAAAAAACTACATAACTATTAATAGTTTA